>ML833159.1:26704-44968 GCA_009831015.1 Picea engelmannii
TCAAATTTTAAAGTATTTGAACCAGAGACAGAGTTACTTACAACCATGACCAAGCCATTCCATCTTTCTGGCAATGAGCACAAGATTAGAAGAGCCCTAACCTCATCATCAAAGTCCACTTTTACAGAACTTAGTTGATTAGTGACCGTATTAAATTCATTTAAATGATCTGTAACAAGCCCACCTTCTGACATCTTCATATTAAATAATCTCTTCATTAGAAATACCTTATTTGATGCCGAGGGTTTTTCATACAATTTGGCCAACGCGTCTGTTGTTCCTGAGTCTGTACTTAAGGTTCAAAAAGTACAGTGTCAAGGCATCCGAAAGTAGGTGAAAGATGGGTAAGAGGGTAAGGTCAACCTTCAGTATAAGAAACTAGGGAAGATTTCTACATTCACGTCGTCTAGCTTCCAACTGTTCCTGAGTATTTATATCTTGTTCAATGGCAACCCATGAACATTCAAGTTTGTCTCGGTTATTAGCAGTTTTAAGGATTATGTCAAAAAGATTTAAGGCAATATGCATTTGGTTCAATAGTCCAGGTTCGATATTAGGCTGTGTCGCTGCGGGGATAGTCATGGAGGAACAATAAGATTAGGAAAGGATCTAAAGGGGGGTTTAAATGTTGTCTTGATTTGGTCTAAATAAATAGAATTTTACGTTTTTGGAATAAAATGGAAATGCAAACTGAAAGCTCTTTCCCGTAATGGTATTATATTTTATATAAAGGTGTGAAGTGAGAGAAAAACATTTAGCTGCATATAACGCAAGGTTCCTGTCAAAGAGAAAACTCACATATAAACAGAAGAGGAAATTAGTAATGAAATAACTGACATAGCAAAGAATAATATTGAATTCTGAAAGTGCAGATTGGTCTTACACCCACTGATAGCTGGTGCAGAGGAAAGACAATAAACGAATACAGAATACAAGAATCATTTCGTTATAGTAGTGGTCATACTAAAGTATAATGAAGCACATCAATTATGAATAATCTAGTGAAATGAAACATGAAATACAAAGAAACAAACTTGTAACACAGTCTGGACGGAATCGAGAATCTCCAGATTTGCTTATATTAACTTCTCGAATGCAAAAATCTTTATTACAATCAACACCAAAAAGGTCCATCCCCTATTAACTCATTATGTGAGATATTTATACATCTTTACAGATCAGTTAGAATGTCTACGGTTACATTGATTCAATTACAACCTAGAGAAGCGCAAATTTTTCCTTTCTCTTGCTCTATCATTATTTGGTGTCGGGTGTTCGTCTTTGCGCGGATTCGGTGTAGGCAATACATCTGTCCACAAACTGAGATATGAGCTACGAAGGTTCCGCTTGATAGCTGACCTCGGCGAAATAACATTCTCAGGTTAACTGTTTCAGCTTGTCCTCCATTTGTGCATCGACGATGTCGAGGGAACTTAATTGCGCGCTGGACTGGATCAAATGATTATCAACTCGAACCATGTCCACCCTATCCATCTAAGAGATATCGGCCAAATCTCTCTCCTCCTTCTCTTTAATATCAAGTGAGATTTGTTCTACATTCATTTGCATTAATGTTTCGGCATCGCCTCCAGTATCCATACCCAACAATTCGCCCTCTATAGAATTGAAGACTTCTTCTAATGAATTGGTCACTTCTTGGCCCTGTTCCTCGCCCACGGCAATGTTATGCTCCCAATCCTTCAAAAAAATGTTATCGGAAACCCGATGTATCAACAGACAATCCTCTCATATTGTTCCTACTTTATCTAGCAAACTCTGTTGTGCAGAAGAGATCCTTCTCCGGATATCGATCGCTCAGTATTTAAAACCCTCAACATCGATCACCCTGTTTTCAGTGAACTATACCTGAGCCTGCAACTCTACGATCATAGTTCTCTGTTGACCTGACTATATCCGACCATCTCGGATCACTATATGCGCTTGCTCCAACTTGGCTTTGAGCACTTCTATTTCCTTTTTATCAGTTAGTCGGGCCAACTCTATTTCCCCACTCACCTGAACTTTAGCGCTTTCTATGGTCGAAGCTACTCTGGCTTCGAGAGTCTTGATCAGGCGATTCTTTCTTTTGAGCTGGTTTTTTAACATCCCAACCGAGAATTGATTCTCCGATGCATACGCTCCTAGCGTTCCTGCGATCTCCATGGCGAATTCCTCATTCTTTTTGTTCTTTCCATCGGTCATAACTTTGAATTTTTTAGAAGTTGATCCTTCGTCCTGGTAGAACTCCCTTTTCACCACCGCTTTTCTCTTTTTGTCAAAGAAAAAATTGTTTGGAGGAAGTTATTCTACTCTGACAGGCCTCAGTTCTTCATCAAATATCCATCCCTCGCTGACATTTCCCTATGCCGACTGCAAGGGTGTGACCGAGGTGATGGGCTTTCCAATTTGTTTTGTCGACTCTTTTGGGGTATTGACAGGGTTCTTCTCTTTTGGCATACCTGGAGCTTCTCCTTCTGTCTCAGGCATCTGTTTCCTCGGTGGGTCTAGAGTCTTCTATTTTTCTTCGAGATTGCTCATTTGCTCCCCTTCCAGGTGTTGTCCAAGGATAGACATTATGTCTGCAGAATCCTCGACATCCTTTTGTTTTGTCTCAGCAACGGCCGAACCTCCCAACACAGCAGGGAGACATTTTCGTCTATTTTCCTAGAATTTTAATACAGAGGCCATGTCTTTGGGTGCTAAAGATCAGATCTGAACTAGCACTTCCCCATGAGATCTTGCCCCTCGGAAAATGTCATCCATGGGTGAAAACTCGTGTTCAAACCTCTTCAGCCCACAATTTGCTAAATGGTTGCTTACAATTTTTTGAGGATCATGTTTTTTATATTCAATGGAGACCAAACTCAGGTCTTCCAGGGCTGCAACCTCAGCTTTAGCATGCCCAAAATCCAATAAAGAATATGAATTTAGCCGAACAGGGAAAAATGGCCATACCTTCTTCGAAGATGCTTTGATCTCTTTACTCACCCCACCAATCACTATTTGTCGGGCGATCTCGCGACAAGCCAGCTTGTCGGGGATGAATAGTGGTAGTGCAAGCAGGGGAATAGTAGCTCCGAACACTCTGAAATAGGAAAACTCTATTTCTACGTACCAGTCCTCTATACCACTCAGATTTGCAGCAATGTTGTCTGAGATACGAGGTGACGAAAGACCAAAAATAGTGATGTGCAAGGGCACCATCACCCAGTTGAAAATTTCATAAATAAATTTGTTTTCTTTATTCTCCCACACTTTGTTGTGGTACTCATGTACAGGTTTTTCTTGGGCTGGATTCCAAGCCCAGTTCATCAAAGGGAATGGTGTCATGGAACATATTGCGTCCATGATATACGCAGACATGAAAAATGAGGATGGTCTCCCGCTTGCCTTCTGCTCCCGATACTCTGTGACCCTGTTAGCCAAACTGTCTGACAGAATCTTTGCCCAATTAAATGAGCAACCTTCTGCAACCCGAAATATGAGAGGCACCCACGTGATGTAGAAATGCGAGGTGTCTTCTCTCCCAGACGACATGTCATCATGGCCACATATTTATACTGTGGCTCCAAAGAAGTGATAGAATATACGCCCTGGTCATTTGCTCTGAACTTCGCGGCGCGCGAAACCCAATCTTTAATCAAACCGGGCATGGTTTTTTCATATTCAGTGCACTCCTTCTGTTTGAATCCCTCCAGGAATTCAGCATCATATGTGTATTCAGATGTTGTCGGGAGCTTATACATGGTTTGGATGTGCTCCGGTCTAAAAGTCCCGACTGTGACCTGCTGGTCATTCATGATAGTTCTGGTGGGTAAGGCTATGTGATCCAATGCCCATCGGATCATATCATAATAGGGAAGCAACTGTGGTCTGGTTGCTACCTTGTGCATTCTAGATTGAACGACAATCTTGTATTTAGTGTTCAAGTCGTCCTTTTCATTTTCGTCGGAGTCTGAATAATTAACCAGCTCCGTTTGCAGAATATCTGAAACAAACGACCAGCTAGGGACTGAATCAACACTCTGGGGCGAAGTGTCGGAGACATTATCTGAGCCTTGCCCTGCAACCTCGATATTCGTCTTTGCTGCTTTCCTTGGAGCCATGGCCGAAACTTGCGTTTTCGCCTTTCTACGATAGACCTGCGTATACATGCAGCAGTTAGTTCACTCTAAAAATGGTGAGCTCTGAGTGCTTATGAAAAATGTTTTCATATAATAAAATGAAACTCCTGTATATATTTGAAAATTCTATACTCTTCAAAATAAGTCTTTCAAATCGCAATTAGAAACAAATTTATTGCGTAAAATCCAATCTTATTTATTCGTGGATTCACCCTAATTATTCATTAATATCATCAATGTTTGGCAGTTTGACAAGCAGTCAGGGTATGGAGAGCAAGTAGCTACCTCAGGAAATGTGCAAACCTCGATGCGCGGGACATATCTTACTTTATTTATAAATGTCAAAACTTAACAACGCTAATAATTTTCTCGCTTTTCGCTGCATCGTGGGTTTCCTTTCAACATTTTGAATTTTCAACTCGCGAGACTGCGAGGACCGACTTTGGCTTAATTAACAGTAATCGTGATTTGGAACTTCATTAATTTTATAATCCATTTATTTCACTATATCACGACTTCGGAACTTCGAAGACAAATTTCTGGGAGATTAGTGCGCCGAGTCGCGAAACTGCAAGATGGCAATAATTAAGACTCAATTTAGGGGAGAAAAATCTTGGATTAGGCGAATAATTAATCACGTTATAATTACCTCACGACTTCGTGAGTCGGGATTTTAGATGTCGTAACTTTATAAAAGATAGTCCCGAGTGGCGAGACGCCGAGAACGGATTTAACCAAGGATAGCTTTTTTCACCTTTAATCCTTGACCAGGGTTAGCCCGAAAGAACCTCGTGTTCTCGGCTCTCGGAGCTGTAAACATAAAAATTCAAACTTGGCGAATGCCGAGGCGCAAAACCCCGATGACGTCTAATCATTGAGTTAAAATATTTGACCCCTATTAATAGCATGAGTGAAAATTTAACACGAGTTCGCAGTTTCGCGACTCGAGACGTGTGAACTCAAAGATTAAAGTATCCGACTTGCGAGAACCCAAAATAAAAAAAAAAGCACGAACCTACTTACAAAAGTGGATTTGTTTTGAAGGTAGAAAAAGCATCGTTGCTCATTCGACAAAGTTGTAGAGTTTTCAAAGCTTCAGGAAGGGACAAAAAAAAAAGGCCATCTTTAGATTTTAAATATCAAAAATTGAAAATTGTGAAGGGTAAAAATAAAACAAGGGCGGCTCTAACATAGGCTCCAACTAGGGATCATGCCTTCCTGTGAGGCGGGAAGAATAGTAGACCATGTGCCAATATTGGGTAAATGGAGTCAAAAGCTCAAACATGCGGAAAAATTCCAAGGAAAAAAGGATCGAAGGGGGAAAATATTTCATTTTTTACCTTGAGAAGTTTTTTTGAACTCAGATTCTCTTTCCAAACACGGCTGTAGTCCCTTTCACAATTTTCCCTTTCTCACTACTAATTTTGGGAATGTTTTAAGACATCAAAATGACCCTAGAAGATTCAACATCTCTTGTGATTCTCAACTTGCATTTAAAGAATGATATCATACATTTTTTTAAATCGGGAAGTCCCGTCGGAATTTGGGGTAATGATCAGGTTTTTAGAAAGCATTGGTTACCGGAGTAGAGTGATATTCATTTATAACAGCCTTACAGATCTCTCAGACATTGCTTCACTTCCAGTGAGCCTGTTCAGTACCCCGGTGAAGTTGTTTGACCCTTTTTCACTGAATTTATTTTCACCACTTCAGAAAATATTTATGCGTTTAAACGCTGAGACGAGGGAAATCATTTCTGAATTTCCTTTCATCGTCTCACTAGACTAGGTGGGGGAAATCATTTCTGAATTTCCTTTCACCACCTGTCTTATAATTTACTTTTAAAACACGAAGATGGGAGCAATCAGTTTATATCAGGGCTGATATCTGTGTAATATTTTGTATCAGAGGTCTATCAACTTATTTTGATTACTTGGTATCAATCTTCCTTTGACCTTCACAACACCTTCGTTCTTAGGGAGACAGGGGAAAATAATAGATTTTTAAGGGGAATCATGTTCGAGCAAGCTTTGATTCTTTCGAAACTATTGAAAAGCCTAGGAAAGTTAAGATCGCTCTAAACGTTCTTTCGTTTAGCAGGAGATTAAGTAGTTGTGAAGACCAGCTTTCCTATCAAGATCTGTTTCGAAACCCCTGAGGTTTAAAACGAAATACTTATATCCCTTCACAATGACTCAGAAAAATGGTGATTTGCTAAAAGTTATACCTAGAGATGGACGGATATAAGGCGGCAATTTAGTGACTGAAAACAAAAAGGTCAAAACAGTTCAAGACTGGCATTTAAGATATCGTTGGGGGCAGTTATTCTCACTAACTGTTTTTAGATTTAGTGTATTCATTCAAATTACTTTAACTCGAAAAATATCCAACCAGCAATAATTCTGCTATCTAATGTTTTAGCTTGACACTGCAATTTGAAAAACCTTACCTTGGTTTACTTTTAACAGTCTTTTATAACCCGTGTATTTCGAAATCTCACCTTTATCTTTTCTTTTCACTTTCTTTGTGCATTATGAAATTAATTTAGGTATCACCTGCTTTATGCCGTTCTATTTCTGACACCGACCTGCAAATTACTTTTCCTGCCAGTTTCATCTACAGCTGGAATTATGTAAAAAGAAAATGCGAATCTTATTAGAAATGAGTCTAGAGTTTAGGAACGGAAACCGAAAATAAAAAGTAAATGTTAAAATGAAAATATCTGTATGTACAAACATGAAATTTATTTATTTACAATATTTTTTTCTTTTTTTCTTTTTTGCTTTTACTGTTATGTCATGTAATGTTTCAGATATCGCCCATTGATAGGGGCGCTGAGGACTTCTCCGTCAATGTTCTCCAATAGGAAAGAATTATTCCCCTCTGGGGCAGAGACCCTGAATGGTCCATACCAGAGGTGGTCAAATTTACCATGTTTCGCGGCTTCCTCATTTCTTGCATTCCATCTCAGTACCAAGTCACCTGGAAGGAATGCCCTATCTTTTTCCTTGAGATCGAACAAATCTTTCATCTCATCCTGGTACTTCTGCATTTTCTCATCGACCTCCACTCTATGCTGTTGAACCTCGATCAGCTGGTTAATTCTCCTGGTTACATGATTTGGTTCTTCGTTTTGATCCTTCCATAACTTCATCACTGGTAATGCTAGGTTTATAGGGAGAAAGACATCTGTGCCATAGACCATTTGAAACGACGAAATGTCGATAGACCTTTTGGTGCTGATGCGGTTTGCCCACAATGCGTACTTCAAGTGCACATGCCAGGACCTTTTATTTTCATCCAGTATTTTCTTAATTATGTTTACCAGGCTCTTGTTGGATGATTCGGCCAGCTCGTTTCCCTAGGGGTAATAAGCAGTGGAATGGCCGAGAATAATATTGTACTTCTGACAGAAACTGATTATAGCCATGGAATTGAAAGCCTGGGCGTTTTCGGTAACAATCTTTCGGGGACACCCAAATCTTGACAGGATATTATCTTCCAAGAAGTCGATCACCACTGAGTCTGTTTCCCTTTTGGTTGGAATGGCTTCCACCCACTTTGTAAAATAATCTGTGGCTGTTAAGATCCACTTATCCTGAGCGCTGGAATGGGGATTAATTTCCCCTATGAAATCTAGTCCGCATTGTTGAAATGTGGCTTCAATTTTGACTGGAACGAGTGGTAGTGCATGGAGTTTATGTTTACCAGCAAATATTTGACATGGGTTGCAGGCACGCACTTTGGCATTCACGTCCGAAAATAGTTTCATCCAATAGTATCCGGCTCTCAAGATCTTGTAGGCTGTGGCTCTCCATGCATGGTGTCCTCCACAGATCCCTTCGTGAAATTCCTCTATAACCTGTGAAGTTTCTGACTCAACCAAACAGACTAGTAGGAACCCGAGTGGATCCTTCTGGTACAGCTAATTTTTGGTGATGCAATATTTCACAGCATGGAGTTTTAAAGTTTTGCATTTGGCTGGTGATAGTCCATCTGGACATTTCAGGTTTAACAAGTAGAACACTATGTCTTTATACCAACCTGACGATATGAACTTTGCTTTGAACTTGCTTGGATCTGTCTGGTCATCCGGCTCTGGCAGGTGTGCGTCTTCTTCTTCTCGTTGGAGGCAATTAATATCAAGAGCTCTAAGATTCGACTCGGCCAAGAGTTTGGCCAAACCTTGCCCCTTTATCAATTTAGTCAGCTTGACTTCCAGATCAAATTCTGGTATTTTAGCGAGCCAGTGCCCTCGTTTTCCATCACTATCTGGTTGTACCAATATATCTTTCACAGCACTGGTTGGCACATACGCGATAATTGTTTAATGTAGTACATAGGTTCTGAATGATTTTAGCGCTTTTACCATTGCGTACGCATGTTTTTCTATTATGTCATACTTTAATTCGGCATCTCTAAGGCTCTTGCTAAAAAACGCGATCGACCATTTGAAACCTTCGTCATCCTTTTGCAGGAGCACCGCGGTGATAGTATGTTCAGAAGAAAACGAGAAGATGAGGAAATCTTTCAAGTAATCTAGGCTTGCTAACACAGGTGCCTCGCTGATGACTTTTTTAATATGCGCAAACGACGCTTTAGCCTCAATCGTCCAATTTACTCTTCTATCTTTCTTCAGCATTCCTGTGATCAATTTGACAATCTCAGCAAAATTGGGGATAAACCTTCGTAAAAAATTTATTGTACCTAGGAAAAATTGAATTTCTTTTACGTTTCGGGGAATATTTATAGTTTCTATTGCTTCAATCCTCTTAGGATCAATCCTGATCCCATATTTAGATACAATATATCCCAGAAGCTTACCTTCCCACATGGAGAAATGTGATTTCTTCGAGTTCAAAGACAGACCATACCTGCGGAATTTTTCGAAAGTCTGTTTTAGATGGCTCAAATGTTCTTCATCGGTTTTAGAAAAAATTGTCAAATCATCAAGGTAGATGAGTATGAACTTGTCTCTTTCTCCTACGAAGGCAATGTCCATAGCGCGTTGGAATGTAGCTCCTGCATTCATCAAACCAAACGGCATTTTGTCATACATGAATGTACCCCATGGAGTGGTGAAAGCAGTTTTTTCTCTGTCTTGCTTGTTCATGGCGATTTGGTTATATCCAGAGAACCCATATATCATAGACATTCGATTTGCTCCGACTACCTTTTCCAGGACGTGGTCCATTTTGGGGAGCGGATAATTATCCTTAAGGGAAGACTTTTTAAGTTCCGGAAATTTACACACAGTCTGATTTCTTCGTTCTTTTTCTTGACCGGGACCAAATTTTCAACCCAGTCTGAGTACCTCAGACGTACGATTATTTTCGCATCTAAAAGCTTCTTAACTTCCTTTTCAATCACAGGCAAAAAAATGGGGATGATTTTCCTAAGCTTTTGCCTAAACGGCTTGACCCTGGGCTTCAAAGGTATCTTGTGCTCAATTATGGAAGTGTCATACGTTCTAAGATCATTGTAGGACTAGGCGAAAACGTCTTTGTACTGTCTGAGAAGGTCTCTGTACTGAACTTTTACCTTGGGAGGGAGGAACTTAGATATCTTTACTATCCTGGATTCTTTCTCAGTTCCTATCTCCCAGTCCTCCACTTCTTCTGGTTGGGGCTGCAAAGTGGATTTCACAGGTACGTCATTCTGATCGAAAAGTCTTTCTAAAGGAATTAAGCCTTTCGGAATTTGATTGTTTTTGAGGACCAACATACGATGATCTGCTATTTTTTCTCGAAAGGTTTCAAGATCTTCCCCTTCTTGCATAATCCACATCAAGTCATTTTGATTTTCTTGGTCTGGATTAGTTTTAGAGAACTGACCTACGACTGTAAGAAATTTCTTGATTTGTTCGTCATCTTCGAAAACTTGCCAGTGTTGGATACTGTCTGGTATAGAGGGTTTGTATCTGATTTCAATGTGATACTTCAGTTTGACGATCGTGGGAGGAGAAAAGGTTGAAGCTTCCTTGGCCAATGCATCGGCATGTAGATTCTTTGCGTGAGGGATAAAATGGACCTTTACAGATAAGAAAAAGTTTTCCATAAAATCCCAAGCACAATTTCTGTATGTTCTTAGTCTTGGATGCTTGGCTAGGTATTGTCGATTTATTTGTCTTACTATCAATTCTGCGTCACCGTATACCTCCAAGTTTTTTATATTCAACTTCTTCGTAGCTTCTAATCCTAAGATCAATGCTTCATACTCGCATACGTTATTGGTGTAATCTATTTCCCACTGCAAACAATAGGAGAAAGGAACAATGAACTTACCTTCGGGTGCTACCAAAAGTACCCCAGCACCAGCTCCTTCAGAAGACGAAGCACCATCGAAGTACATTTTCCATACACCAGTATTGCACAGCTCTTCTTTCAAGGGGCTTAACTCTTCTTGCTTTGCATCGATTTCTTCCAGGCAACCATCTAGACCATCATCAAAAGACAAGATACAGTTTCCCAAATCTTGGTCCGCGATGTAAATGGGGAAGTTGTGTGGGTTTTTGGGGTCACTGACCATGTATGCTAATCTTATCTCTCTGTATAAACGAGTGAATTGACCCCCGAACACAGGGATTGTGGCATATGACATGTCCAACTGAAGGGAACCTCCCAACTTGGCCCCCCGTGACCTAGATAAGAGCATACCGTACTTAGGGGGAATATCGGCGATAACCACATCCATCAGGATACTTTTAACAGGGACCTGTGCTAGGGTAACTACCAGATCCTTTATCATCCCCATGCATTTAACCTTCCTTGAATCGAAAGAATACATATTTCCATAAGGTCTCGTGATCTGGAGACCCAGCTTCTCCATTATAATTTTGGGCATAACATTATGAGAAGCCCCGGAGTCTAACATACAATTATGTAGCAACTGGTCATGTATATTCAGGGTGATATAAAAAGGAGCAATGTTGTCTTTGGACCCTTCAAAATGAGGACCAAAGGTGATGTTAGGTCTGTCATCTTCCAGGTTGATAACATCAAACTGACTTTCTATCTCATAGACACCCATCGCTTTGGCAATTTTCTTTCGATAAGAGGGATTTTTTGCTAATTCTACCAAAGGAATCGGTATTTTAATCTTGTTTAACTCATTTTCAAAATTGAAGGATGTGTTTACCTTGTCCATTTCTTTGGTTGAGATTTCCGAATTTTTTTTTTCTGACTTACTTGTCTGGATCGCTTTATCACTAGTGATCTTAGTTGAAGGCGTAACTTTATCTACTGGTCCTGTTTCTTGTATTTGAGTTTAAACTTTTTTCGCCTCGGACTCTTGAGTTCTAGCTACCTTGGTTTTGTTGCTGGGTAACAAGGTCTCTTCCGAAGGAGGATCATGAGCTTGACCCCTTTGAAGGATTCTCTTAGGTTGATCCATCGAGGTGGGTTTATTCTCAGATCTTAGGTTGTACTTTGGTTGGAACTCATCCATTATCATCTATGTTTCCAGTAGAGATACACAGGGATCAGTGTAATCACCTTCTTCATCCTCATTTGTCGATTGAGGGGTGTTCAAAGATTTCTCATAGTCTTCATGATTCAGATATGGCTGCGAACAGTCATCACTTAAATTCGCGACTTCATCTTCCGAATCTCCGAAATCTTGGAGGTCGTTTACTCCTATAAAAATTTTCTCTTTTTAATGGAGCTTGTATTTTTTGATCTTCATTCTTTATTTGTCTCTATTGATTTTGGGGATTTGGGTTTCTCCTGAAGTCCTTTTTATTAGAAGAGTCAGCTTTAAACTGGTCCAACTCCATCCTAGAGATTTTGTTAGACAGTTCTTTAATTATTCGGGCCATATCATCTACTTTGTCATCAGTGTATCTATTTGAACCCGAAGGACCCACTAGTTCCCTATAGCATCTATTCTCGCGGTTGACTGTTTCTAATTTAGCCTTTAATTTTCCAGAAGCCATCATATTAGATTCTATTTCGACAACATCATCTTGCATTCCATTTAGGGTGGCTCCTCTTCTTTCTCGCAAAAGTAGTGAGAAATCCGGCTCAAAATCTCCCGCGAAGGTTACTTTGGCTGAGGTTTCAGAGGGTTTAACAACAGTAGGAATCTTATTATACAGTTTGTTGAATCTCAGAATAAATTCCATAACCATTTCTGAGTTCTTTTTCTTTAGGGACCCAAACTCGGTAATATAATATAAGTGATCTTTTCGCTCTCCCCATTGTCTTAGGAAAGCATCTTCCAAAGCATTATATGACAGGATAGAAGCTGCGGGTAAGCTCTGAAACCAAGTCCGGACAGGTCCTTCAAAGGTATGGACAAGGAGTCTCGAATAGACATCTTCATGCTTGATACCACAAATGTCTGTGAATTGGTCAAAGACATTTATATGCTCGGTTGCGGTTAGATTTCCCTCCCCAGTGAACTTAGGAAGATTTTTGATGTAGTTTTCAGGTAAATCATGGAGGGGGATGGGTAAAACCAGGGGGGCGTATCTCACCGCTACCTTTGCGAAAACTCTAGGAGGAGGGACTTTCACTTGACCTCCACCTCCTCCTCCAGGAGCTCCTCCACCACCTCCTCCGGCAGATGCCATTGATTCTGGTGGAGAAACAGGCAATACTGGGAAATTCAGTCGAAGAAAAGCTGGTATGTCAACTGTCGACGGACTTTCTAAAGGATCTTTTTCCTTGTGTATGGATGGGAAATTTTGATGAATTTCACTCCTAACTTCGAAACAGTTTGTCGTCGGATCTCGGGTATCAAACAGAGGACTGCGTGAAGTAGAAGGTTCTGAATGGCATTTAATATTTAAAAAAATTTCAGGATTATTAACAGGCGTAATCAGCTTACCATCCAGGTTCTGTCTGGTATTCCTTCTAACGAATGTCAGCTTATTTTTTTCATGGAGTCGCCAAGTGAAAGATTGAAAAGCCTTAAAATTGTGTGTACTCAATGTTCACTATCAAGGAGTAACACTTTCAACGAAATAAATGTCATTTTCCCAGGGAAAAGATTTCGTAACTTCGCTCCCCGTCAACGGCACCAGAAAGATGTTGTTCCTGAGTCTGTACTTAAGGCACAAAAAGTACAGTGTCAAGGCATCCGAAGGTAGGTGAAAGATGGGTAAGAGGGTAAGGTCAACCTTCGGTATAAGAAACTAGGGAAGATTTCTACGTTCGTGTCGTCTAGCTTCCAACTGTTCCTGAGTATTTATATCTTGTTCAATGGCAGCCCATGAATGTTCAAGTTCGTCCCGGTTATTAGCAGTTTTAAGGATTATGTCAAAAAGATTTAAGGCGATATGCGTTTGGTTCAATAGTCTGGGTTCGACATTAGGCTGTGTCGCTACGGGGACAGTCATGGAGGAACAGTAAGATTAGGAAAGGATCTAAAGGGGGGTTTAAATGCTGTCTTGATTTGGTCTAAATAAAGAGAATTTTACGTTTTTGGAATAAAATGGAAATTCAAACTGAAGGCTCTTTCGCGTAACTGTATTATATTTTATATAAAGGTGTGAAGTGAGAGAAAAAAATTTAGTTGCATATAACGCAAGGCTCCTGTCAAAGAGAAAACTCACATATAAACAGAAGAGGAAATTAGTAATGAAATAACTGACATAGCAAAGAATAATATTGAATTCTGAAAGTGCAGATTGGTCTTACACCCGCTGATAGCTGGTGCAGAGGAAAGACAATAAACAAATACAGAATACCAGAATCCTTTCGTTATAGTAGTGGTCATACTAAAGTATAACGAAGCACATCAATCATGAATAATGTAGTGAAATGAAACATGAAATACAAAGAAACAAACTTGTAACACAGTCTGGACGGAATCGAGAATCTCCAGATTTGCTTATATTAACTTCTCGAATGCAAAAATCTCTATTACAATCAACACCAAAAAGGTCCATCCCCTATTAACTCGTTCTATGAGATATTTATACATCTTTACAGATCAGTTAGAATGTCTATGGTTACACTGATTCAGTTACAACCAAGAGAAGCGCAGATTTTTCCTTTCTCTTGCTCTATCATTATTTGGTGTCGGGTGCTCGTCTTCACGTGGATTAAGTGTAGGCAATACATCTGTCCACAAACTGAGATACGAGCTGTGAAGGTTCCGCATGACAACTGGCCTTGGCGAAATAACATTCTCGGGCTAACTGTTTCAGCTTGTCCTCCATTTGTGCATCGACAATGTCGAGGGCACTTAATTACGTGCTGGACTAGATCAAATGCTTATCAACTCGAACCATGTCCACCCTGTCCATCTGAGAGATATAGGCCAAATATCTCTCCTCCTTCTCTTTCAAATCAAGAGAGATTTGTTCTACATTCATTTGCATTAATGTTTCGGCATCGCCTCCAGTATCCATACCCAACAACTTGCCCTCTATAGAATTGAAGACTTCTTCTAATGAATTGGTTACTTTTTGGGCCTATTCCTTGCCCAGGGCAATGTTATGCTCCCAATACTTCAACAAAATGTTACCTTTAGTTTGTTCTGGGAGGGCGAGTCCGGGAGAACCTGCTAAAGCTCTGTCATTCGTGGCTATCACCGCCTCCTGGAAGGCGACCCAAGCTGCTCCTACATCTCTTTCTCTGTCAGCCAGGTTCTCGGAAACCCGATGCATCAACAAACAATCCTCTCATATTGTTCCTACTTTATCTAGCAAACTCTGTTGTGCAGAAGAGATCCTACTCCGGATATCGATCGCTCGGGATTTAAAACCCTCAACATCGATCACCCTGTTTTCAGCGAACTCTACTTAAGCCTGCAACTCTGCGATCATAGTTCTCTGTTGACCTGCCTGTATCCGACCATCTTGGATCACTAGATGCGCTTGCTCCAACTTGGCTTTGAACGCTTCTATTTCCTTTTTATCAGTTAGTCGGGCCAACTCTATTTCCCCACTCACCTGACCTTTAGCACTTTCTATGGCCGAAGCTACTCTAGCTTTGAGAGTCTTGATGAGGCGATTCTTTATTTTGAGCTGGTTTTTTAACATCTTAACCGAGAATTGATTCGACAATGCATATGCTCCTAGCGTTCCTGTGATATTTGTTGCGAATTCCTCATTCTCTTTGTTCTTTCCATCGGTCATAACTTTGAATTTTTTAGCAGTTGATCCTTCGTCCTGGTAGAACTCCCTTTTCACCACCGTTTTTCTCTTTTTGTCAAAGAAAAACTCGTTTGGAGGAAGTTATTCTACTCTGATAGGCCTCAATTCTTCATCAAATATCCATCCCTCGCTGACATTTCCCTGTGCCGACTGCAAGGGTGTGACCGAGGTGATGGGATTTCCCATTTGTTTTGCTGACTCTTTTGGAGTATTGACAGGGTTCTGCTCTTTTGGCATACTTGGAGCTTCTCCTTTCGTATCGGGCATCTGTTTCCTCGGTGGGTCTAGAGTCTTCTCTTTTGCTTCAGGATTGCTCGTTTTCTCCCCTTCCAGGTGTTGTCCAAGGATAGACATTACGTCTGCAGAATCCTCGGCATCCTTTTGTTTTGTCTCGGCAACGGCCGAACCTCCCAACACAGCGGGGAGACATTTTCGTCTATTTTCCTGGAATTTTAATACAGAGGCCATGTCTTCGAGTGCTAAAGATCGGATCCGAACTAGCACTTCCCCATAAGATCTCGCCCCTCGAAAAATGTCATCCGCGGGTGAAAACTCGTGTTCAAACCTCTTCAGCCCACAATTTGCTAAATGGTTGCTTACAATTTTTTGAGGATCATGTTTTTTATATTTAATGGAGACCAAAATCAGGTCTTCCAGGGCTGTCGGCTCAGCTTTCGCATGCCCGAAATCCAATAAAGAATAAGAATTTAGCCGAACAGGGAAAAACGACCATACCTTCTTCGAAGATTCTTTGATCTCTTTACTCACCCCACCAATCACTGTTTGTTGGGCGATCTCGCGACAAGCCAGCTTGTCGGGGATGAACAGTGGTAGCGCAAGTGGGGGAACAGTAGCTCCAAACACTCTGAAATAGGAAAAATCTGTTTCTACGTATCAGTCCTCTATACCACTCAGATTTGCAACAATGTTGTCTGAGATACGAGGTGGCGAAAGACCAAAAACAGTGATGTGCAAGGGCACCATCACCCCGTTGAAAATTTCGTAAATAAATTTGTCCGCTTTATTCTCCCACAGTTTGTCGTGGTACTCATGTACAGGTTTTTCCTGGGCTGGATTCCAAGCCTAGTTCATCAAAGGGAATGGTGTCATGGAACATATTGCATCCATGATATATGCAGACATGAAAAATGAGGATGGTCTCCCGCTTGCCTTCTGCTCCCGATACTCTGTGACCCTGTTAGCCAAACTGTCTGAGAGCATCTTTGCCCAATTAAATGAGCAACCTTCTGCAACCCGAAATATGAGAGGCACCCATGCGATGTAGAAATGCGAGGTGTCTTCTCTCCCAAATAGCCGACATGTCATCATGGCCATATATTTATATTGTGGCTCCAAAGAAGCGATAGAATATACGCCCTGGTCATTTTCTCTGAACTTCACGGCGCGCGAAACCCAATCTTTAATCAAACCGGGCATGGATTTTTCATATTCAGTGCACTCCTTCTATTTGAATCCCTCCGGGAATTCAGCATCATATGTGTATTCAGATGTTGTCGGGAGCTTATACATGGTTTGGATGTGCTCCGGTCTAAAAGTCCCGACTGTGACCTGCTCGTCATTCATGACAGTTCTTGTGGGTAAGGCTATGTGATCCAACGCCCATCGGATCATATCATAATAGGGAAGCAATCGTGGTCTGGTTGCTACCTTGTGCATTCCAGATTGAACGACAATCTTGTATTTAGTGTTCAAGTCATCCTTTTCATTTTCATTGGATTCTGAATAATTCACCAGCTCCATTTGTAGAATATCTAAAACAAACGACCAGCTAGGGACTGAATCAACACTCCAGGGCGAAGTGTCGGAGACATTATCCGAGCCTTGCCCTGCAACCTCGATATTCATATTTTCTACTTTCCTTGGAGCCATGGCTGAAACTTGCGTTTTCGCCTTTCTGCGATAGACCTGCGTATACATGCAGTAGTTAGTTCACTCTGAAAATGGCGAGCTCTGAGTGCTTATGAAAAATGTTTTCATATAATAAAATGAAACTCATATATATATTTGAAAATTATGTACTCTTTGAAATAAGTCTGTCAAATCGCAATTAGAAACAAATTTATTGCGTAAAATACGATCTTATTTATTCGTGGATTCACCCTAATTCTTCATTAATGTCATCAATGTTTGGCGGTTTGACAAGCAGTCGGGGTATGGAGAGCAAGTAGCTACCTCGGGAAATGTGCAAACCTCGATGCAAAAGACATATCTTACATTATTTTAAAATGTCAAAACTTAGCAACGTTAATAATTTTCTCGCTTTTCACTGCATCGTGGGTTTCCTTTCAACATTTTGAGTTTTCAACTCACGAGACTGCGAGGACCGACTTTGGCTTAATTAACAGTAATCGTGATTTGGAACTTCATTAATTTTATAATCCATTTATTTCTCCATATCGCGACTTCAGAACTTCGAAGACAAATTTCTGAAAGATTAGTGCGCCAAGTCGCAAAACTGCGAGATGGCGATAATTAAGACTCAATTTAGGGGATAAAAATCTTCGATTAAGCGAATAATTAATCACGTTATAATTACCTCACGACTTTGTGAGTCGGGATTTTAGACATCATAACTTTATAAAAGATAGTCCCGAGTGGCGAGACGCCGAGAACGGATTTAACCAAGGTTATCTTTTTTTCACCTTTAATCCTTGACCAGGGTTAGCCCGAAAGAACCTCGTGTTCTCGGCTCTCGGAGCTGTAAACATAAAAATTCAAACTTGGCGAACGGCAAGGCACGAAACCCCGACGACGTCTAATCACTGAGTTAAAATATTTTACCCCGGTTAATAGCATGAGTGGAAATTTAACACGATTTCGCAGTTTCGCGACTCAGGACGTGTGAACTCAAAGATTAAAGTATCCAACTTGCGAGATCCCGAAATAAAACAAAAAGCGCGAACCTGCTTACAAAAGTGGATTTGTTTTGAAGGTAGAAAAAGCATCGATGCTCATTCGACAAAGTTGCAGAGTTTTCAAAGCTTCGGGAAGGGACAAAAACAAAAGGCCATCTTT
>ML833160.1:0-11061 GCA_009831015.1 Picea engelmannii
CAATTTGATGTAAAACTGTGATGTCAGCACTTGCAAATTGTAATCTTAATCCAATCAAAATAGAGTAAAAAATCAGTTTGATGTAAAACTGTGATCTTAATCCAATCAAAATAGGGTAAAAAATTTCAGTTTGATGTAAAACTTAAAAAAATTTCAGTTTGATGTAAAACTGTGACGTCGGCACTTGCAAACTGTAATCTTAATCCAATCAAAATAGAGTAAAAATTTTCAGCTTGATGTAAAACTGTGATGTCAGCACTTGCACTTGCACACTGTAATCATGGACTAATTTTGGATCTCTAAATCTATTAGAATAGATAAAATCTGTAGAGCTCTAAATCTATTCAAATAGATAAAATATCCATTTCTACAATTCTTCATCAACCAAAATATCGCAATTTGAAAATTGCAACCTGCCATTTAAACCATTCTTCATCAACAAGATTCTGACTGCCATTTCAGCCATTCTTCATCAACCAGATTCTGACGAGACATTTAAGTAGCCCATACCAAATGCCCTGAAAATGTACATGAAAGAGAATATGAATGAGAAGAATAGCAAAAGAAAGTGCAAGGTGATTTGCGAGTACTCATGCACACAGCAATTTGTTTTGTTGGCAGCAAATGATGTGGACAATTATATATATTGATGCTCGTATGCAAACAGATTAATGTTGGGCAATGAATGCATGAGCATGAGAGGAGTATAGATGGAAAACAAACTTGAGGCAAGCAAACTAGGTATATTATGTTTGAAAAATCAAAGATCAAACTTGCCAAAATATTTTCAAGAATGAGAAATCTTAGCAGAGAATGCATTTAAATATTGATGCAAAATGGCTATCAAAATCTATGAAGTATCCATACGATAGTGATATTTTCCAATCTTGAACTTTTGTTTTCCAACCAGGCATGAAATAATAGACAACCAATACATTTGAATCGGCTGGAAATGATATCAAAGTTTCAACAAGAACGAAGAGGGACAATTGATGTTGAAAATGCTGGAAAAGATGAATTAACACAGTAATTTCCACTGAGGAAGAAAAATGAACAGTCATGAGTATGGCAAGTATAATAGCTTGGGTATAGTTTATAAACAAGCAATCAAAATTGGGTAAGCTACCATAGCAATACAAATGGACAACCTGTCGGTAAAGCTTATATGTATGATCAAAGAACCAGATATATCATACTTATATCGTTATCAATATTCAAATTTGCATACCAGGACTTGAAATTCAGTTGGGAACTTGACGGGCCTCCAAGCTCTTGACTCGGGCGGGTGTTCCACTCTGCATCCGCTCCCAGACTCGGTTGGGAAACTGACCGACTTCCAAAGTCTTGACTTGGGCGGCTGCTGGTACTCCATCCTGCAGACCCTACCCTCCCAGACTCGATTGAGAACCTGACGGGCCTCCAAAGTGCTGGTGCTCCCATACCCAGTTGGGAACCTAACTGTCCTCCAAAGTCTTGACTTGACCGGATGAATACTGAGTACGGTGAAGGACACATGGCCAGAGCCAGAGCCAGAGCCAGGGCGATTTATATGGCAAAACCAAATGGCAAAAATATTATACACAATTATTCCCAAAATCTTATCTGAACCCGAAATTTTCGAAAGTATAGAGCTTGCACCATAATCATTATTGTGGTGATAAATACTCATCCTGTGTGATATTAAAGTAAAGGTTGTACGGATTGGATTTGAATTACTTCAAATTTAACATCATACACAACGTAACGCAAGAGGATGGTTATCGCCCACACTCATCATCTTGGTTGAACATCATTATAATAAGGTCAACTTGATTCAGTTTTAAGGGATAGCACAATTAGTAAGATGTGTACATATTTTTTATTTATACGGTTAAGGAGAGGTCACCCTCGAAAAAAATCTTCATTTCGTATAATCCATAAAAGCAACACGAAATCTATAATGTGGAAAAGTGACGGAAACTTGTAATCATAGTGAAAGAGATGGAGTTGCAAAGGATCACATCCATACGATATGTGGTGCCATAAAGTGAAACAAGATCTGCCTATAGTAATTAATTTTTTTTATAAATAGTCAATGGAAACTGCAAAGTTAAAAACTTGATACATCAAAATTTCAAAATAAATATGTATAACAAATTTGTCTTATGCATAAGAATTAAAAAAAGTTGTAAATAGCCTACTAAAACTGCCAAATTAAAAACTTGCTACATCAAAATTTCAAAACAAACATGTATAACAAATTTATCTTATACTTCAGATTTGCCCTCTGGAAGAGTGCAAAATGCATAGCAAACTTACACATTTATAACAAATCTATCTTATACTTAAGATTTGCCATCTAAAGGGTGGTGCAAAATGCATGGTAAACTTACACAGGCAGCTCTTGTTGTCTCTTCTCGCTGGTTTCCAGCAATGCTTTAGGCAGGCTTGTTTGTTGCAGCCCAACAACTACTCAGTGATCTTTTAACTAAAAAAATTGCCAAACTTCGTCTAAACTCTACTTTCTTTCATCTACATGTCATTTATGCAACAACTAATTTATAGTAAGGTATTTTTTATTTACCTATTTTATATTTACTTATTTCTTAAAGAAAGAAAAACAGAATGCCCGTTTACATAGATGTGCCCTATTATTTTAATAAATAAAAAAATTAATATTTATTTATATAAAAATCATAATATAATATATTGAAATGTACAAAATTGTTATGTTCATATTTATTAATTAATATAAAATAAACAAATCTTTTTGATTTACCAAACAAATCTTAATTATTAATTAATATAAAATAAACAAATCTTATTGATTTACGAAATAATTCTTAACAATTAGAATGAAAAAAATATAAGAGTTGTTGATTTAATGAACAAATCTTTACAACACTAGACACGACAATATTATTAGTTAAAATGTAAATTAATTTGAAGATCCATAGCTCCATGACCATAATATTGTTAATTGTCGGTTTGTATTTATGACAACTACCCACCTTAGGTTTGTATTTATGACAAGTTGTTTGCTCTCTGCCCAATAACCTACTTATCTTAGGTTTGTATTTAAGAGGGGCTTGGCTTGCTCGACAATAAGGGAATTTGGAAAAAAAAATTGTCAGTTGTTAGATTAATATGCACTCAAGAGGATCGATATATACCATGTTGCCCACACTCGAAATGACAATGAATTCTATAGGTACATAACCAATTTGAAATTGCATGATATAACCATAACATTATATGTGAGTTTGCAATATTGTTAATGTTTGAAATTGCATGATATAACCACATAACCAATTTTAAGTTGCATGATATAACCAAAACATTATATGTGACTTTGCAATATTGCTAATAAGGAGTTGGTTTTGTGCCTTAACCTGATTTTGGAAAGGAGAATATGGCGAGCTGCGCACATATCTCCTGTTCTCTCGGGAGTTAGGCTCTATGGCTTTGTGCACAGGAGCATAAGAATGTAAGAAGCACGAGGACTGATAAAGAAGAAGAAGAAGTTGGTGGGCGTAGTCCCACACTAGGTTGAACCACGTATATCTTGTGTCGATGTGCTTTGTGCGATGTTGTTGATGTTGTTTATGTGTTTTGCTTAGTGTTGGTGTTATAATGTATGATGAATGCATCTAACGTTGTTGCTTAGTGGTTAATGGTATTTGAATGTCAGATCTGAACTAATGTTATGTGCTAAATGATTGGAAGTGCTTGATCTGTAATGTTACTGCATTGATCTATACTATGGGTTTAATCTGCGATGTGAATGAGATTCAAGAACTAATGCATATTATTGGCTAAGAACCTTCTTTGGAGTATGTCCCAAGTGGGTACTTTATGTTCTAAAATAGACCAGGTTAATAACTTGCCTTTTGTTGGGCACTTTTGTTTCCAAAGTTTCTTTCACCACCACTTCACTTCTTGTTGGAAAGGGTCAGAGTTTAAAATGTTATATCCAGCTTTTGGCGTGTATAAGCCTCTCGGGTATCCTTCCCATATGAGTTCGTCCTCCCTTTCACTCAGTCGAATGTTTGCTCTCCCAAAGGCTCCGAGGTAAAGATTCCAGTTTACTGTGTCTGTGTCATTTAACCTCAGTGTTCTGCCATCTTTCCAGCCTTGGTGCCACAAAGTAGTGTGTAGTGGTTCCGCGACCCGAGACAAAGAGTAATAACCCCCACGATCTAATTTTGTGCAGAAGTCGGCTGGTAGTAGCTGTTCCCTTGTGCACCCTGCCCAGGGGTCTCGACCGATTCTTAACGATTGTCCAGTGCCTACTAACCAAGCTAGTCTATTCCCTATCACTGCAAAGGCAAGTTGTACTGATTTCCACATGACAGAGATTTCGTTGGAGGGGGCTTTTGATCCATTCATTCAAGGTACGGGGGGGCACATATTTCCGACGTACCACTGTGGTCCAAAGGTTGTTTGTTGTGATCAATCTCCAAACTGACTTTGCCGCTAGGGCTTTGGAGAAAAAGGAAAATGTTTTTGAAACACCAACCTCCCAGAGCCTTTGGTTTTGCTATTTTGTCCCATCGTGCCCAAGGTAGTACCTGGTTCTTCGATTTCCCTCTCCAGAGATAGGTGAAATCTATCTTTCTTGCCTTTTCCAGTGTGCCCTTTGGAATCCACGATAGGGACATCCAGTACACTGGGATTTCTTCCAGTACCGACTTGATAAGGACTAACCTTCCAGCCCTTGAAATCCATTTGTTGCTCCAGGTCTTCAACCTTTTTTCCAACTTTTCCAGCAACCACAACCAATCCGTCTTTCTTTAATCATTTGGCTTTACGTGAAAACCAAGGTATTTGATTCCCTCCTCCAAGTTGTGAGTTTGAAATGGGAGGAGGTCGAGGTAATACCGTGTGCGTTCTTTCGTACTCTGGGAGAAGAGGATACTGGATTTTTGGGCGTTGATCCTCATGCCTGTGGCAATATTAAAAAGTGTCAGGCCCTATGAGAGAGTGTCTGCATCCCGAGTCGAACCATCGCAAAAAATTAGAATATCGTCGACAAAGAGTAAGTGGGTTATGTTTAGACCATTTGTGATTTTGAATCCAATGAATCTTCCACCCAAATTTGCCCCGGAGATGAACCAACTGATTCAGCCAATAGGAGGAATAGTAAGGGAGAGAGCGAGCATCCCTAACGAAGCCCTCTTTCCGCAGGAAAGAATTTTGTAGTCGAGTTGTTGAGTAGAATGGAGAATGAGAGCGAGCTTAAACAAGCCATTATCCAGTTTACAAAAACCACCCCGAAGCCCAAGTGTATTAAAAGCATTATGATGTAGAGCCA
The DNA here is from genome assembly GCA_009831015.1 of Picea engelmannii. NCBI lineage: Eukaryota > Viridiplantae > Streptophyta > Pinopsida > Pinales > Pinaceae > Picea > Picea engelmannii. The sequence continues at coordinate 5,294 of ML833160.1, forward strand.
TCTTACTCGGTCAAATGTTTTGGATAAAATCGATCTTTACCACTACAGCTTTAAGCTTCTTAAGTTTGATACTGTGGAGTCCTTCCTGTGCGACCCTTATGGCTTCGTGTATCTGTCTGCCTTCAAGGAATCCAAATTGTTCATAGGAGATATGTTTGGAAAGTATCGCCTTCAGCCTTCTACTGATTACCTTGGAGATAATTTTGTAGAGGCAGTTGCACAGGGAGATGGGTCAGAAGTCTTCAAAAGTGGAGGGATTGTCTGACTTTGGGATGACGGCAAGAAAGGTAGCATTGATGGGATTGTGTATGTGACCCCTTTCTCTAGATTCTTCGACCACCTTCAGTAGATCAGAGCCTAGAAAGTCTATACAACCCAGGTAGAATTCTATCGGCCACCCATCAGGTCCCGGGCTCTTTCCTCTTTGAAAAGAATGTAGAACTTCTAGCAATTCTTTTTCCGAGACCGGGATTGTTAAAGGTTCTACCTCATCTTCTTCAACGAAGCGGGAAAAGAGGTGTGCTACTCTGATGATTTCGGAGATGGAAGTCCCATGTTGTGCTGTAAAAAGTTCCTTAAAGTGTGCAGTGCCAAGTTCGGCAAGATCAATGTTTTGTAATTTCTTCCCCTTGTTGATTCTTCAGAACCCAGATAGTGTTATTCATTTTTCTTCCTCTGGCATAGGCTTGAAAAAATTTAGTGTTTTCATCTCCACAGGCTAACCACTGAGCCCGACTCTTTAGTCTCCACTACGCTTCTCTTTCTGCCAGAATGACCCTGCGATGTGTCTCTAAACCATATAGATGTTATTTTGCATCCTGATTGATGAAACCTTGTCAGTCACCAGATAAGAATTTCGTCAGTTTTTCTTCTATATCAAGCACTTCCTTATCCTCTTTTAGTTTTTTCTCTCTTGCCCATCCTTTTATGGCTTGTTTGAGTTGAGTGATATTTTCTACAAAGAGTACTGCCGCAGGAGTCTGGGTTTCTTCCGGGATCTTTACCCATAGCTTTCAAACCAAATCCATAAAAGTTGGGACGTTGAGCCAGCCCTCAAAAAATTTGAAAGGGCTCGCCACCCCTTGGTTTTTCGTCCGGAATTCGATTATAATTTGGAAGATGGTCTGATTCCCCTCCAATCGTAACCCATTGCTTAACCATCTTAGTGGATTCAAGTAAATATTCGGTCAGCAAAAAATGATCCAGTCGTTTTTCTACTCTCCCAATTCCAGGCCTTCTGTTGGACCAGGTAGGAGATAATTTTTGGGGTTCTAAGTCCACCAGTCCCTGTTGATCCAGAAAATTTAGAAAAAAATTGATTTAGAGGATTTGGTGCAGCACAGGGTCCCCAAACTTCCGAGGCTCCAAGCGAAAAATTAAGGTCTCCACCCAGGATAAAATCCTTAGCCTTGAACCAATCAAAATTTGCTAAGGAGTTCCAGTAAGTTTGGCGATCCTGGTGAGGTCCATATATGTTTAAAATATTTAGTTTGTGTCCCAATCCCGTAGAGATGAGATAGTGAGTCCTATCCCCAAGTCTAGGGCCCAAACATTTTCCAATTTACAGCTCCTGTTCTTCCACCATGTTGTCAATCCCCCTGAGCGGCCTATGGCATCCACTGCTACAAAAGTCCAGCCCGAGAGTAACCTTTCCAAAGCATTCGTTACTGTGACACTATCTCCTAGTGTTTCTTGTAGGAGTAAAACCTTCGGAGAGGTTTGATCAATCAGTCTTCGCCGGGATGATTTTTTTGCCAGGTTCGCCAACCCACGACAATTGAAGGAGAGTATCTTCATGGAGAGACACCTTTTAGGGGTGGCTTTGCTCTAAGCGCCCACTCGATTGAGGTTTGTCTGCCAGTTGCCAGATCGATTCTGGCCCTGTCTTGTGCTAGGTATAAATTTGATTTTTGTCTCCTTCCTTTACCCACCAATGCGGTACATGAGATAGCCCCCAATCCGTGCTCCTCTATCAGCTAGTAGCCCGAATCCGAAGGGAAAACCTTAACGACAGAGCGATTCCTTAGGCGATGGCGAACTCTGGAGTCTTCTGAGGAAGAAGAGGTTGAGGTGGAGGGGGTGGAGAGTGCTGCTAAAAGGTTGGGGGGAGAGAAACATCCAGATAAAGAATCGAGGAGGTGTCTGAGGGAACGACTATCATCAGGGCAGGTAGTAGCGGGGAGGGGGGTTTCAAAGTGATAGGGTTTCACGTGGGTGACACTTAATCTTCCAATCTCCCCAAATGACTGGAAGATGAGATAAGTGAAGGAGATATAATCGAGAGGGAGGAAGAGAGAGTGCAATGTAGGGAGGGCAAAGAGTGAAGAGATCAACTCCTAAAAAGGAATGGAGAGGGGGCTTCTTCATGAGCCTCCAGGGAGTGATAATCCAAAGTAGAAACAAGAAAGGAAGAGCAACAAGCCAAAGGAGACATACCCAGAAAAGTGTGTCCCTGAAGAGTGGGGGCCCTTGTAGTAGGTGGAGAGTCCATAGCAGCAGCCTCTGAAAGTGGAGTTCCCAACTCTGGCAAGGTCGCACGCCCCGGGCTCAGAACTTTTGTGATCGGTTCCTCCTCCTTGTGTCTTCCCAAACCCAAAAAGTCTTTTGTCTTTTGTATAGTATCCAGCTTTTTCCTCGGAGGAGAGAGTGAGGAGGTCGATCCTTTGTCCTTTCGGTTCAAGTCTTTGAAGGGTAGGGGGCACGAAGCCACCCCATCGCCATTTACATGGCATCTATGGCATCTAAAAGGAATTCCTTCATAATCCAGTAGTTGTACAAAAGTTCCTGCTGCTGAGTTGATTGTAATCTCCTGGGGCAGACTCTTTTTCAGCTCTAGTTTTACCAATATGCGTGCCACCGTCATGTGTCCTGTTTCTTCGAAGGACCAGTCTGCTTCTAGGAAGCTTCCCAAAAAATTACCAATGGCCTCAAATCTATGAGAGTTCCAATACTACATCGGTAACCCAGGGAGTCTCACCCAAATGGGTTCTTTGTCGACCCGCTCTCTCTTTGCATCAAAGGCAGGGGTCCAACGTTTGAAAAGAGTAGGAGTGTTTGCTAAACACCAAGCCTTTTTTAGAACCTAGTCAACCTCCTCCGATTTAGTAAAGACGAAAGCGAACCAACCCCTTGTGAGAAGCCGAATAGCTGGCATCTTATTAAGTTCTGATAACCAGTTTTTAGTGACCCAACCTTTGAGAAAAGCCACTTCCAAGTTCTTCCCTCTTACTCTACCCACCACCGCTTTCTCCGAAAATTCCAAGACCATATCCATCTCTACGTCCTCTCTAAAATCCAGTCGTTCGGAGACTGCCCTATCCCAAGCACATCTAACCGACTTTGTTCTTCCTTCCTTGTTTTGCGTTTTAGATGCTAGTCGAGCTTTCTTGATAGGAAGAAGTTTGGGAGGGAGATCTTTCTTTCCAGGAGTGAGGGTTGCATTATTCGCAGATACTGCCCCACCGCTGCTATCTTTTGCCTCGCTGTCCGGAGCTAATGTGAAATTCGTTGTATCTGCATCCACTAGTAACTCGGAGGGTGAGAAGATAGAAGGAGAGGGGAGCCCCTCCGTGAGTAAGAGAGATCTCTCAGTTGCTGTAACCCTTGCTAGTTCCGAAAAGGGGTAGGTTGTATCTGTGGTAAGTTCGTCTGAACCAAACCCCAGGCTGCCAGCGAAATCCCCCCCCGGTCGCTTGGAATGAAACGTGTTCACTCCCCCACCCTTCGGAGTAAAAGGTGTTGGTCGTGGAAGACAAAAATTTCATCAAAGGGGAAGTCGATCCTATCCATGGCACCAGCGAAATTCCCTGACCTTCAGCCTCCACAAAACGAGGTACCCACTGTTCACTGACCGAAGTGCCCAGGGAAGAAGATCTTGTCAGATGCCCTGTCCCACCTGGTTGCGATCGGGTGCCCAATAGTTCTCCATCAAGTAACAGTGACTGTCCCGCTACCCCAGATAAGAAGGGTTTCCCCTCCTCCATACGCGGCTCCAATCCTCAAACTCAATCCAGGAAAAAATAAAAAAGGTACGCGGAACGCGGGCCCGTTCCGGTCTCCCAATAGCAATCCCAACCGAGTAGTCTACCCTATCTATTGACTTCCATTAAACTGCCATTATTCTGCCACCAACATCGTTGTAGCGCCTTCAACCGCCATTAAAGTTTGACCATATTAATAATACTTATTATTCACTAATAACTAATAATAATTATTATTCACTAATAACACTATATTATTCATCAATAACTCTTTATTATTCACTAATAACTCTTTACTATTGATCAATAACTCTGTTATTATTTAATAATAATTATTATTATTCACTAATGACTCTATATTATTGATCAATAACTCTGTTATTATTTAATAATTATTATTATTATTTGCTAATAACTCCGTTATTATTTAATAATTATTATTCACTAATAACTCGGTTATTATTGAATAATAATTATTATTATGCACTGATAATTTTGTTATTCTTCGATAAGAATTATTATTATCTACTAATAACTCTGTTATTATTCAATAATAAAACTTATTATTCATTGATAACTTTGTATTAATAATACTTAGTATTCACTAATAACTCTGTTATTATTCAATAATTATTATTCTTATTCACTAATAACTCTATATTATTGATCAATAACTCTGTTATTATTTAATAATTATTATAAAAATAATTCTGTTATTATTTAATAATTATTATTCTTATGGACTCTGTTATTATTTGATAATTATTATTCTTATTGACTAATAACTCTCTTATTATTGAACGAATATTTAATAATTATTATTCGTATGGACTCTATTATTATTTGATAATTATTATTCCTATTGACTAATAACTCTCTTATTATTGAACGAATATGCTACTATTCAGGAATAATATCGGACAATGAAAATATTTACGTGTGAATGAGAAGTTGGACATGAGCCAAAAATTGATTCAAAGGAAAGAGTAACCATCATGGATGGTAATGGCGGAAACCTAATGTCAAAATTTAATGGTGGTTGAAGGCGATACAACGACATCGGCAACAGAATAATGGCAGATTAATGGTAGACTTCAAACAGGGCTGACTACGTGGTTGGGATAGCTACTGAGCGACCGGACCAGGCCCGCGTACTGCGCACCTTCTTTAACTTTTCTGAACCGAGTCTCTGGAATGGAGCCGTGTATGGGAGGGGAAACCCTTTGTATCCAGGGCAGAGGGACAGTTGTTTCCAGCCGTAGTCTCCATACTTGATAGAAAATTATTGGACACCTGATCGCAGCCAGGTGGGACAGAGCATCTGACAAGGACATTTTCCCCGGACACATCGATCCGTGAACAATGGGTACCTCTGTAGTGTACCTATTTGCTCTGATACCAATTTGTAGTGTACCTATTTGCTCTGATACCAATTTGTAGTGTACCTATTTGCTCTACCCAGGTTCACTCAAACCCCTCAATTACCATTCTATACATGAATGTTTACATAATTGATACAGGAATTATAACCACATGCATTTAACACAATTAAACACATTTAAATCTCAGAGTAAAATATATAATTCACTCCTGTAATTAAGAAACCATAGCGTTCAACAGCAAATTCATTTACACAGCGGAAAATATGATACATAAACAGAGCAGTCATGCTCAACATAATTAAAGCATAATTCAGATATACTTATCTTTTAATAGTGGTAGAAATCACCAACCAAGTGCAGGCCTTCCACGAACCTCCCAGCCTTAGACCACACTGTTCATCAGCTC
>ML833161.1:9373-23593 GCA_009831015.1 Picea engelmannii
TGGCCTCTTCGAGGGGGAAACCTCCAATCGAGCAGCGCTCTATTACACTAATCTCCAAGCTAGGGTTTTTATACTCTCAACCTTTATTTATACAAAATGTCTATCAAGAGAAGCATCTAGAGGAAGATCCTTCTAGAAGCAGAAGCTTCTATTAGGTCTTCTTACATTCGCCTTATTCTATTTTATTGAAAGGCCTTATTAATATTGACCTTTATTACATTTGAATATATTAATCTACCTATGTGTGGGTTAGGACCCTAACATGTCCTCCCCCTTAAAAATAGCCTTGTCCTCAAGGCTTGAGATGAGGAAACTACTATAGAATGGTAGCTAGTTCCCACGTGGCATCTGTTGGATTCGTATATTTCCACTAGACTAGCACTTCCTTGATGGTTCGATGATGCAGGCGATGCTCATGCTGGTCCAAAACTGCTTCTGGATGTAGCCAAATGGATCCTTCTTCAGCTAACTTAGGAAGGTTGGTTTAAATTTGGCACCGAGTTCCAATCACCTTCTTTAAGCATGAAACATGGAAAACTGGATGTAGCTTCGACTGATTGGGCAAAGCTAATTGATATGTGACTTGTCCCACACGTTTGAGAACTGTATAAGGACCATAAAATTAGGGCACTAGCTTCTGAAAATGCTCGGCCTTGAGGGAAGTTTGCTTGTATGGTTGCAGTCGCAAAAACACCTAATCCCCTTCTGCAAATTGACGTTTAGAGTGACCTTGATCTGCTTGTTGCTTCATGCGATTTTGTGCCATGACCAAGTTCTCTTTAAGGGTACAAAAAATGTCCTCTTGAATTGTAAGTGTTTGGTCAACTACCTGGACCTTCGAGGTACCCGGTAAGTATGAGAGAACTGAAGGTGGCTTCTGTCCATATACTGCTTCAAAAGGAGTCATGCAAGTAGTTGCATGGTAGGAAGTGTTGTACCACCATTCGGCTAGGGGTAGCCATTGAACCCACTGATGTTGTTTTTAAGAAGAAAAACACCTTAGATATGTTTCCAAACACTTGTTGAAAACTTCCATTTGACCATCAGTCTGGGGATGATAAGATGTGGTGAGATGCAATTGGGTGCCATGGAGCTTAAACAGTTCTTGCCAAAAATTGCTTGTGAAAGTTGGGTCATGATCAGAAACAGTAGAGTGCGGCATGCCATGAAGCTTGAAGACCTGGTCCATGAAAAATTGAGCCACCGTGGATGCTGTAAATGGGTGTTGAAGAGCACAGAAATGAGAATACTTGGAAAGGAAATCCACAACCACCATTTTGACTGATTTATTCCCTGATTTGGGTAAGCCAGTAATAAATTCCACAAAGATATCCTTCCAAATAGTCAGTGGAATCGGAAGCGGTTGTAGTGTGCCCAGAGATTTGACTGTTTCTCCCTTGTTGTGTTGACACACCTCACATTCAGCTACAAAATTACGGATGTCCTATTTCATACCATCCCAGAAAAAAGAATGTTTGACTCGGTCATATGTTTTGGTGAACCCTGAGTGCCCCGCTGTGGGTGTAGCATGAAGCTTAGAAAGTACCGTGGATTTAAGCTTTTATTGTTTACTTAAAAACAAATGGACTTTGTATCGAAGATCATCCTGTAGCCAAGAGTACCCTAAGGTAGCCAGATCCTTTCTCTACAATTGTTGGATCAGATGCAAACTTTTGGGGTCTTGAAGCCATTCCTATCACACAGCTTGGAGCCAATCGGGTACAATGAAGGAAAGAGAAAAAAAGGATCCTTCTTCTTCATATTTTCAGGACAGTGCATCCGCCACTACATTGTCTTTGCCCTTCTTGTAAATGATCTCATAATCATAACCAAAGATCTTAGTCACCCATTTTTGTTGCTCCTGGGAGGAAATGCGTTGTTCCAAAAAGTACTTGAGGCTTTGATGGTCGGTCTTGATTTGGAAGCATTGTCCCAAGAGATAAGGGTGCCACAACTCAACGACATGCAGAATAGACAACATTTCCTTTTCATAAATGGGTTTGCCTAGATTCCTTTCCAACAGTTTCTTGTTGGTGAAGGCCAAAGGTCAACCCTCTTGCATAAGGACAACGTCAATTCCTTTCCCTGAGGCATCACATTCCAACACAAAGGTCTTTGTGAAATCAGGAAGGGCTAGAACTGAAGTGGTGCACATGGTCATCTTCAAGGCTTAAAAATCTTGAGTAGCAGCTGGAGTCCAAGTGAAAGAGTTATTTTTGAGGAGAGCAGTGAGAGGTGATGCAATCTTTCCATAGTTCTTAACAAACTTGCAAAAATACCCTGTTAAGCCCAGAAATCCACACAAGCTTTTGAGAGTCTTTAGGTGCGGCCGATCTTGCATAGCTTCAATCTTTTTCGGATCCACCCTGACGCCATCCTTGCCAACCAGATGACCCAAGTATTCTACTTCTGAGGCACCAAAAGAACATTTAGACTATTTCAGGAAAATTTGATGTTGGGAGAGGAGATGGAGAACTTGATCCACATGAGTAAGATGGTCGGTCCAAGTTTTTCTATAGATGAGGATATCATCAAAGAAAACTAAGACAAAATGATGGAGAAAGGGATAGAAGACATGATTCATGAGGCTTTGGAAGGTGGAGGCAGCATTACACAAGCCAAAGGGCATGACCAAAAACTCATAGTGGCCCTCATGAGTGTGAAAGGCCATCTTGGGAATGTTTGCCTCTTTCATACTTATCTGGTGATAGCTCGAGCGAAGATCAGGTTTAGTAAATAATTGGGCACCACTCAACTCATCTAGGAGGTCATCAATGACAGGAATGGGAAATTTGTCTTTAATGGTAAGTTTGTTGAGGGCACGAAAGTTAGGACACATTCTCCAAGAACCTTATTTCTTTAGGACCATGACTACAGGAGAAGAGTAAGGGCTCGTACTAGGGCGGATAACGCCTGCATTAAGGAGTTCCTAGACCATTTTCTTAATTTCATTTTTTTGTGAGAAGGGGTAGCGATATGGATGGATATTGGGAGGAAGGCTTCTAGGTACAAGGGGAATGGAATGATCATGAACACCACGGGAAGGAAGGAGGCCTTAGGGAGTGGAAAATACCATTTGATGTTTAGAAAGGAGATCTTGAAGGTCATGCAGCACTAGGGGTGTTTTTGTTGCGTGAATGGCATGGAGTTGGGAAATGACACTAGAATGGCCTTTTTTGAGCAGCTTTTCCATGCGATGGGAACTAATGACCTCAGGTGAACCAGTAGTGATGCCATGGAATTTATATTGGTGGCCTTCTTGGTCAAATTGCATGGTTAATGCCTTAAAATCCATGAGAATGGGACCCAAAGTTCTTAGCCAGTCGACACCCAACACAATGTCACAACCACCCATGTCGATAGAAAACATATGGGATTTTATGTGGTAGTCACCGATTTGGAGACACACATTTTCACAGTGCCCTCCACATTTCCTGGCACCACCATTGGCAATCATGATTTGTAAATTATTGACAACATGGATGTAGCAATGAGTTTCTTGGGCAATGCGGTGATGAATAAAATTATGGGTTCTTCCACTATCAACCAGAATGATGACGTTCCGATCCTTGATGTAATCGATTAACTTGAGGGTTTGGGGAGCGGAAAAACTAGTGAGAGCATTGAGGGAAATGACAGGTTCTACTTCGGGAGGGTCTGAGGGAGGGGTTATGTCAGTGATTTTAGGTGACTCAGACACAAGGGGAGTTTCAACATCCTCTGAAATGTCCTCAGAGATGGCCATAGAAAGCTTTTGTTCCTTACACTTGTGGCCCAGATATGGATGAAAGTGATAAGGGTAGAGAGATGAATCCAATGGAATAGGTCTCAAATAATGGTGAAAAAAATTCCATACTTTTTTTTTTTACACCTGCGGAGTTATACTTTGGTCTGAAGAATACTGCAGTGATGAAATCCCCAAATGTTTAACCAATAAGATATGTGTATTGACCTAGAAACCTGAACACAATTGCACGACAATAGATTTGGTCTGTTTTTAATTCGTTTATGTTTCTGTCCCCCAAGGGTTAGGTATTCAAGGGTTCTACAGACAAGGGTTTACCCTGTGCTATAGCTCTCTGATATACGTGCGGGGTCAAATAGTAGTACTCAGCCCAATATCTTAGGAAACTAACTAAGGAGGATAAATCATAACCTTAGTCGTACTACCCGACTACCCAGGTACTAGAGAGTATCTTCCTGAGTGTTGTTCTTGGTGACACTATAGCAGTCCAGCGATCGATAGGTTTATCTAAAGAGGGCTTCAGGAAATCTAGGTCGATCCGTACACAGGTGTTGTCTAATGCACTACCACTCAAAGGGGTACAACCAGGGGTTACAAGGGTAGCCAACAGATGTGCGCTTAAGAACCACTTGTATTTCCTGCGTGTGTGAATCCCTCAACCGCAGGTTTATGCATGTAATGATAGATCTCTGTGGTTTAAAGACACCGGAATACGTCTCTAACCTGAAAAAAAATTCCCACAATTTCTACCAAGGAAAATGCTCTGATACCACTTGCAAGATACCAGATATAAAAAATATGCAGAACATAAATAAAATGCTAGAAATGGTAGAATAACAGTAAAATATCTAGCATAATCTCCACAATAACACAGAAATGATATAAGAACAACAATAGAAATAACACTTTGATTGAGAAAGAAATGTTCACAGGCCTCTTCGAGGGGGCAACCTCCAATCGAGCAATGCTCTGTTACAATAATCTCCAAGGTAGGGTTTTCATACCCTCGACCCTTTTTTATACAAAATGTCTATCAAGAGAAGCATCTAGAGGAAGATCATTCTAGAAGCGGAAGCTTCTATTAGGTATTCTTACATCCGCCTTATTCTATTTTATTGAAAGGCCTTATTAATATTGACCTTTATTACATCCGAATATATTAATCTACCTATGTGTGGGTTAAGACCCTAACGGTATCCGTCATGCTGATTTTGGGGAAGGCCGTTGGTGAGTCATTCACATGACATTCACTGCTCTGCATATTGACTTGGACTATACACCTCATCCCTCATTCGATCAAAGTGCACAACTCCTCCCATCTTTGCTGACCGGGAACGGTGACTTTGAGCAATCTTCGGTAGATTTCATCCATTTCTGGATATTTAGAAAAAGTAGGCTTGATGATGAAAATATATTTGATTTCATGATGAATACTGAGGTCCGGCTACAAAGCCTTTAGGAACACCTTCCCTGTGATGCTACCCTGTATACCAAAAAACGTGGAACTATCCTTGGCCACCATGATGATATTCTACTTGTAGTCGGGGAGGGTCATCAACTTGTCATTTAGGACCAGTAAACCAAAAATTCCTTTCTTCTGTAAAACCTCAATCTTGCTAAAGAACCTTTGAACTCCGACCTCTATGTTCTGGGATTTCTCCTCCAGTTGTAACATCAATCCTCTTTTGTTAAAACTCTTTTGACTTCGAGAATAGTTTTTGTTCTGTCTTCAACTTTTAGGTCTTCTAGATCTTACTTAGTCTTTGAATTCAGAAACTTAATGATTTCATTAGCTTATGTGGACATTTCACCCTACTCTCCTCTTATTTTTTTGATGGCCTGCCTACTTCTCAACACTAGTTCATATTTCTCAAACATGATTTGCACCATGGGCAATATTTCATTAATGGATTTGGAGATATCTGTCCAAATGTTCTCCTTAGCCTCTGTTAATGTTTTTCCTCCCATGGTTTCTTTCTGCAGTAGTTGTATTTCCGGCTTGAGCTTTTCTAACGCTTGCCTCTCAATATTATAGCTTTTCTGGTAGGAAGACTTAAGCTCCTGGAGGTTTTCAACCTCCTTTTTAAGTCTGTTGATCTCTGTTCCTTGTAGAGTCATTTCTTCCATTGATTTTTCTAATTCTACAGTTTTTTTCAGAGCTGTCAGGGGGGTTGCTGATGGGATTTTTGCTACAATGGTTGTTGATACCATTTCTATGATGACTCCTACGAGAGGAACAACACTCAGTGGAATGACTTCCATGGGTGTGGACTGTTCTTTCTCCTTCAACAACCTTTCCAATTCTGCTTCCATTTCCTTTATCTGGGCATTATGTTGCATAATTAGTCTTAGCAATTATTCTTTGTCATCTTCTGCCTCAACGATCTCTTTGTATTGTGCATCCTCTATGGGTGGAAATCTCAAGTTCTTCCTTAGAGATGTAATATCAATGTTCTTTTTCTTGAGAAGTTCCTTTGTTGCTTTCACATTCGAGGGATCATATCCAATCTTGAGCACCAATTCTTCTAACGATTTGATCTTGTTATCCTTTGAAAAAGATGATATCTTCTCCAACTTCAACTTTGTCTGAACATTGTTCAGAGAGACCTTTAGTTTTGCAGATGAGGTAGAAACATTTTCCAAAGTTGAGAAAACCATTTCTCCCGTCTATCTGTGTAAATCCATCTGATTAGCTGGATGTACATCTCTGGTGTTAAATTCAAGTGTTTCCCTATTATAGTCTGAGATTTCCTTAGGATGGGGTACCTGTGCCTGTAAAAATTCCATGTGCATTCTTCCTTTCTCTGTATCAAAAGATGATAGCAATCTGTGCTGCATTATAGACGTTTGCTTCCAGAATTGAGCATACGTTCTTCTAGTCAACATCTGATTCTTCTTTTTGATCATATCGTATTTCTAAAAAATGTTTAGCTTTACAAATCCCTATGGAGGTTGGGTGGTCACAGTTGTATCAACCTTCTTTTTTGAAGAAGAGGTAGATATCATCTAATGGTTGCTCGAATGAAGTGATGTACTTTATCCCTCGACCAATTTGGTAGACCAGGTCTCTTCCTCCCCAGACCTGTGAGTGTTGTGAGTTTTTTTAGGCCTCTTACTATATACCTGAAAATCCTCTGTTGATACTTCAGTGATTAAAGGAGAAGCATCCTTCCTTGGTCTTTTTTCCTTTGGCACCTATGGCGTGGTTGTTTGTGAGATAGTAACTGAAGAAACTTTCTGCTATTCAATGTCTTCCAGGGTATTTGCCTCCCACTCCGTCCGGTTCACATACTTCTCAATTTCTGGTTTGAGTATGTGAGCATAAGGTGATCTTTTGTTCTTAGGTCTCATCTCTTAAATGATCCCACATGGATCATAGTGCCAAGTAAAAATGGAACTAAATTTCATATCCTTTAATACTTTGTCCGCCTCTTCTTCGGCAACTCGACTTTTGCAGATAAAAGGTCCTATTTTCCCCTTGATCCTCATCTGCTATTTATTTTTCAGAGATACAAAATGAATATCATCTGAATTTATCATTTGATGGATATATTCCAGTGCAAATATCCAAACATGCAAGTACTTGGGCAACTTGTATGGAGCTAACTCACACCCATACACTCTAATCTCTTTGTGATTTTGATACAAGAATCAATATCCAATCTTAGAGAGATACGAAAGGTGTAAAAATCTTTGGATCTCCTCATTTATCCCTAGATCTTGTCTATCACTAAGTGGGCTGACCATTGGGTGATAGAACAACCCAATAAACTGTTTAAAAGTAAACTCTTTGGAGTTACTTCTAAGCAGTGAAGTCCAAGAGGTTACGGCTTGCAATTTTCCGTCCTGGTCCATTTTCTGCATGAGGAAGGAGAATTTATCTAGTTGATAAAACATGAACATGGAGGCCAGTATTGAAGAATACTAGAACATGCCCTCTGTGGGGAATTTGAACAGCTGCTCGTGCATGTTTTCGGCCAAGAAACCACTGTAATCGAACTAAGTGGTGACTTTTTCTTCAGCAAAGAAAATGGATAGGAAACCCAAAATAGGTTCATCTACCCATTCGTCTAAGAAATAGTCGAGTAGACAACATAGTGATGAAATAATCTGGTTTCCTTTTTCTAAAAATATGGAGGAATGGTAAGGAGGATTTTTCTTCGGGAGTTGAGCATCTTGTGGGAGGAAAAGCTCGAAAATTTGTGCTCTTTGGGGAAAGGACATGCTTTGGCATATTTCTGTTAAAACTTCAATGGTGAGGAGAGAGTGGGATTCTTCTCTGGATATCTTCATCATTTGGTCAATGGATTCAGGTGTAATGGAGAACATAATTTTTCCAGACAATGAAACTATAGCTCTTTGGTCGGGGAGGTAATGTGCCTGACATTTGAGGGTGAATTATGGAAAATGGTGGATTTGGGGGAAAAGGTATAGAGGGAAATTGGACTCCCAGAGCCCGATCTCATAGCTCTGATCGATGAAGGTGTCTTTAAACCATGACTACAGTTCAGTGAGATCAAATTCACACTTGATTTATGAGATCAAATAATCCTTGTCAGCTAATGGGATCTGGTCGAGATAGATAGGAGGTGGGAGGAATGGATTTTCCTCAACCTCTTATTTTTTAGATTTAGGCACCATTGATTTCGATAGGTACCTGCACATTGAAACAAACATTAGTGGTTAATGGCTATGGCTGGGAAAATAGTTGCAGAGGAGAAGAGACTAAGTTTTATGGTGCCTAGGGAGTGTGAGCCGAATGCGTATGATGGAAAACAGGTTAAAATTGAGTAAATGGGTATTCGTTGGGCACGGGGGACAAGTTGAAAGAAAAATGGGTATGTGCGCTGTAATAAATGGCCAACAGGTCATTTGAAGTGTGAGGAGGTAGGCGAAGGATGTATGACCTGTGTACCTAGATGATGTGGAGGGTGATGATTGGGGAATAAAAGAGTGAGATATGACCTGTAACAGGTGGATGTATAAGACAGGCGAAGATGGATATTGAGATGTGACATCATGAGGTGGTGGTGGTAAGTTGGAAGGATGGTAGGTAGTAAGCGGTTTGGAGCAGAGGGAGGTTCAATGCCATGGATCAATGACACATTGGGATGGGGCCCACCGAGAAAACTGCCTCATTTCAGACCCCCCCCATCATTAAAAGTAAGAAGGTTGGGGGGGTTCGAGATCTCATGCTGATCATTGATCTAAGCATCGCTAGATTATTCATTGATATAAGCACATTCTTTATCCACCATATCGGACCCCCACCCACCATTAAAGGAAGAATGGTCGGGGGGGTCTGAAATTCATTGTAGACCATCCATCTGTGCACTGTCAGGCTGACTGTAGATCTGTTCACACTTTTTAATCACCATTCTAGACCACCCCCCTCCCCCATCGTTAAAGGTAGAACGGTCGGGGGGGTCCAAAACCTCATCTTAGCCATAGATCTAGGCGCCAATAACTCAGTCGTAGACCTTTCTGCAATCTTTATTCCCCGAGCATGATTTAATATGTGCAAAAAAACTTAGGCTTAGTGTTTTTGTGGGTTTTGTGTGCTACTTCACCTTCTTTGGTCACCATGGAGTTAGGAAACATAACCCAAACATCAAAATCCTGGATTTTACTGAAGATCAAGGATATTTATTGAAGGAAAGACTAGCTAACCTATGTCCTATCATGCCTAACTACTCATTTAGCCCATATTAGACTGTTGGGCTAAGGAATTACTCTACCCTGGGGATATTTGATCAAGATTGAATAGTTTGATAAAATTTATTCACTAACTAACCTAACTACCTCGTTAAGATTAAACAGTTCAACCAGGCTCATTCACTAGACCTATCAACATAAATTGAAAAAGACTTAACCATGATTACACTATATGGATTTAAGTCATTGTTATTTCATGGGGCTTTTATCCATTTTCTTTTATGCCCTCTTTATTCCTTTTCTCATTTTTCTTTTCTTTCTTTTCTTTTCTTTATTTTCTTTTTTCTTTTTTCTTTTCTTTCTTTTCTTTTTTCTTTTTCTTTCTTTTCTTTTGAAAATAATTTGCATGAATGAAATATTATTTGCAAGATAACATACATCAATAGTGAAAATTTTCCAGTCACCAGGTGATCGTATAAATTATAGGGTTATAACAGCGGCTCAACCAGGGGATGGTACTCTCCTTGTGAAGTGCCAAGAACTTGCATTCTGATGTCTGCAAAGGTTTTCCTCCATTTTCTTTATAGTTGCGATATGTTTTTTTTGTTTTTATTTTGGGAACTTGTTGGCATTGATCAGTGGCTTAGGGCCTTCATTGTGAGCTTCAACCAACTGATCAGTGTCACCCAAACAAAACCTGAATGAAAATGGAAATGGTATGTACAATGAAAAATGGATTCATGAGATCTCTATTGGGGAGGAAAGTAATGCTTCAACATCCTACCATTAAACGGTCCACCTGGTTGGTCTGTTCCATCGCTATTTTTGAGAAAAAATGCATTATTTCCTCTAAATTCCTGAATGGTGTAAGGTCCTTTCCATAAGCTATCAAATTTTTTGTGCTTACCCTTATCCTCATTTCTAGAATCCCATTTGAGAACCAAGTCGCCTAACTCAAAATCATCTTCTTTAGTCCTTCCGTCGAAAATCTTCTTGATGTTCTCCTGGATGACTCGAGTCTTGTTGTATACCTCTTCTCTAGACTACATTAAATTAATCATTTGATTTATTCTCCATTGAACATCATTTGGTTCTACTTGCGCTTCTTGCAATAGTTTCATGACAGGGACTCCTAATGAAAAGGGAAAAACTTCTTTAGTGCCATATACCAATTGGTATGGAGACATACCAATTACTCTTTTGGTGCTCATTTTGTCGGCCCAGAGTGTGAAAACCAACTTATTATGCCATGATTTCTTATTTTCTTGCAGTGTTTTCCTAAGAATGTTCACCATAATTTTGTTTGAAGACTCAACTATCCCATTTCCTTGCGGATAATAAGTTGTTGAGTGTCCCAGAGTAATTTGATATTGACTACAAAAATCTATGAGCCTTTTGGATCTGAAAGCCACTGCGTTGTCAGCTATAATTTTTCTGGGGCATCTAAAACAAGACAAGATGTTAGTTTCTAAAAACTTGATGATAACAGAGTCAGTAGCTTGCATGCATGACACAACCTCAATCCACTTGGTGAAGTAGTCTGTAGCCATGAGGATCCACTTGTGTTGGCCCGAGGAAGACAAATGTATTTCACCAATGAAGTCTAAACCCCATTGTTGGAAAGGGGTTTCAAATGAGATACGTTTCATAGGGAGTGGCAAAAGCTTCCTTTTACCTTCAAAAATCTAGCACTGTGGCAAGAAGTAACCTTCTGGTGGAAGTCAACAAACAAAGTAGGCCAGTAAAAACCAGCTCTCAGAATCTTGTTAGCTGTGGTCTTCCAGCTCAGGTGCCCACCACAGTCTCCTGCATGAAAATATTGAGGAACTTTGTCCTCTTCGTCTTTTAATAGGAAATTAACCAAGATACCACCAGGGTATTTCCAATAGAGATTTCCTTCTAGAATACACAATTTCAATGCTTTCAATTTAGTAAATCTGGCTTTGGTCTTTGTCAAACCAGGAGGATCTTGTAGATTTTGGAGTAAAAAAATAAGGTTTCTGTACCAAGGGGAGTTTAAGAATACCTATTTTACATTTGGAGGCGCCTGCTCTTCTCGTCCGTCAACTGCAGCCAAAAAATTAATATCTAGAGCATTGTTAGGACCACACAATGTACCTTTTTGCCCATACTTTTTTCCACCATTACACTCTTGTTTCACTCACATTTAAACACATATTATCACTTTATCCTATATTTCCAAAGGTATACAACGTCTCTTCTCTTTACTATATGTTTAATCTGTTTTGCATATAATTTTACATCACTCTCGTACTTAACCATTGATTAGAAATGTATAAGTGCTGAAACAGTTCGAACTGCAGATTAGCATTGAGGCCTGATGCTGAAACAACAACTCACAGAAGCTGTTACACAGTTTGTGGACTACGATGCTGAAACAAAAACTCACAGAAGATGTTACACATTCCATGGTCGACGATGTTGAAACACAGAAGAAGTTGTTACACAGTCCGTGGTCGACGATGCTGAAACACAGAAGAAGCTGTTACACAGTCCATGGTAAACGATGCTGAAACAAAAAATAAGTTGTTACACAGTCTGTGGTCGACGATGCTGAAACACAGAAGAAGCTGTTACACAGTTCGTGGTCAACGATGCTGAAACACAAAAGAAGCTATTACATAGCCCGTCGTCAACACAGAAGAATATGTTACACAGTCTGTGGTCAACGATGCTGAAACACAGTAGAAGTTGTTACACAGTCCGGGGTCAATGATGTTGAAATAGTCAGAACGCAAATCCCGTGGCTGAAATAGCCCATGATTTGCGATGATGAAACAACATACAACAACAGTAACAAGAGACAAATAAAGAAGCTGTTACTCCAGCCGCAACAACAACACCTCACTCAACACTTGTAATAGCATTCTGTTGCGGAAGACTAGGATATCCTATTCCAGTTTAGAAAGTCGAACTGACTAAGAATAGGACTCAGATGTACACCTGTAATTAGTTGATTAAGTTTTATCGAAGGGATCCTCCTCTTTAAATAAGAGGAAATCATCATTCGAGGGGATCTTCTGTTGTTTTACTAAGAAGGGTTTATAGAGAGGGACGTACTTCATTCCAGATTGTAATATGATACATTGACAGATGAATAAAAGATTGTTTTGAGCATTTCTCTCTAGCCTTTTCGTTTCAGGGGAATCTTGTGAGAAGGGAGGGCCCACCATCTTCACAAGATTCACTCATTAGTTTTGTAGTGTGTTAGTGTGATCTATGTTTATGCCTTGATTAAATTTTATTTTGCTGAAACACTACTTTATTGAATTATGTTTTGCTGAAACACTACTTTATTGAATTATGTTTTGCTGAAACACTACTTCACTAAACTCTGTCTTGCTGAAAACTCTGCTTTACTGAACATTACATTGTTTTCATGTGATTCATGCTTGGGTAACTGTTAATCATTTTAGTTAGCAATCCTGTTTGATGAATTTATGAAAGTGTGCTAATCAGAAACAAGGTGCTAAAGTTTCCTTCTTGGGAAATAGGGTCCTATTCTCTGTTAGAGATAGTTAGCCTTCAGTGCATTAATGAGTTCATGAAAGTGTGCTAATCAGAAACAAGGTGCTGAAGTTTCCTGCTTGGGAAATAGGGTCCTGTTCTCTGTTAAGAGATAGATAGCCTCCAGTGTGCATGTCAATTATTTCAGTTAAGCAATGAGTTCATGAAGTATGATGATCGGAAACAGGTGCTGAAGATTCCTGCTCTGGGAATAGGGTCATGTTCTCTGGTTATAGAATAGTTGGTCCTTCCTGTTGCAGTATCTTGTTGTTATTTTAATGTAATCCAGGATTATTAAATTAATTATTCCTTTAAACTTTGAGCTCTGCAATAGGTAGATTGCTTTCCTATAATTCAAGTTAGAACTTCAGTTCGTTCAAGGCAAGTGTGATTAATATAGTTTTTACTACAACTCTAGGTTTCTTTTGAGATTGAGCATATATAGTGCGTGGTTACCTTTGAAATAAACAGACTTCCCTAGGTTCACAATTTATGTAGCACTTGATTGTTTAGATTAAATAAGCAATTATAGTGACCAACATTTTGGCGTCGTTGCTAGGGAAGGTAATTATAGATTTCAAAAGCACTTATGATTTTTTAGATACAAAGATTGCATGAGAGGACGTGGAGACCCCAAAGACACTGACCCTACAGGTGGCACGGGTAGAGGAAGAGGAGGAAGAAAGACTTATATTGACGAGATTATATCAAAGTCTGAATCTACTGCTCAACGACCAAACCTTTAGAAACAAAAATACCAGCTTTCATTTCAAGAAAAAATTGAAATAGGGAAAGAAGTTTGGAGTCCTGAGACAGTCCAGAAACCAACAGGAAACATTGAGGATAGACCAAGCGCAGAAGGGGAGAAGACAAAAGAAAACATGGATGAGTACAATGAAGAATTGCATCACGAAGAATAGATAGGTCCTGAAGGAGAGGTAAATGATGAAAACTCTTTCTCTACATTAGGATTTCCTATTGGTGATCTTCCTAGAGGGGTAGCCCCCATGAAGAACATTCCACTCTCAGCACTACCTAATTTTCATGGTTTGTCTTTAGAATATCCTGATGAATTCCTTTTTGAGTTTGATATATTATGCAAAAGTTATGATTACGTTTCCAATGCTAAAAAATTAAAGCTATTCCCAACAACATTAAAAGGAAATGCACTAAGATGGTTCATGAGTCTTGGAGGCCATGTAATCACAACATGGGACCAAATGAAACATAAATTCCTGAATAAATACCAGGACTATTGTCGAACAAGAGAAAAGAGGGAGGAGCTATTTAAG
>ML833161.1:34917-51797 GCA_009831015.1 Picea engelmannii
TATTCCAGAATAACCACAATCCATTTTCCTCTTCTACCATATGGATTATCCTGGGTCAGGATATCCTTAACCACTACATTTGGAACTTATGAAATCGTGTGGGAATGAAGAATATAGACTCTGAAGTCCTTTATGGATTTCACCAAAGTGAAATCTTGCTTCTCCATTATGTTATAGTTCAAAGCAACATCTCTCAAAGATTTGCTGAAAAACGCTATGGGTTGTTCGTACCCTTCACTATTTTTTTGCAACATCACAACTGCTATGGTGTGCTCAGATGCAAATAAGAAAAGATAAAAGTCTTTGGTGTAATCTGGGCTGATTAGAACTGGGGCTTGGGTGAGTGCACGTTTCACTTGCTCAAATGATTGTTTGGATTCAGTTTTCCATTTGATTTTTGTGTCTTTTTTCAACATATTAGTGATGTTCCTAAGAAGTTCGGCCAGGTTTGGTATGAACCTTCTATGGAAATTTATTTTTCCAATGAATGATTGTAGTTATTTGATGTTCCTAGGGTGTTCCACCTTCTGGATGGATTCTATCATGGTGGGATATATTTTAATTCCGTCTTTCGAGATTATGTGTCTCAACAATTTGCCTTCCTCTAACCCGAAAAGGCTTTTCTTAGGATTCAATGAAATCCCAAATTTCCTGCACTTCTCAAACACATGTTTGAGGTGTAGCAAGTGTTCCTCGTCAAATTTGGAGTAGATAGACACATCGTCCAAATAAATGACTATAAATCTACCAGTTTCATCAACAAAAGCAATATCCATTGCTCTTTGGAAAGTGGCACCAACGTTCATCAATCCAAAAGGCATCTTCACATACATGAAGGTTCCCCAATGTTTAGTGAATGTTGTTTTCTCTTGATCTTTTGGGTGGACAAGGACTTGGTTGTAGCCCGAGAAACCATCTAGTAAGGAGATCCTACTGGCCCCAACCACCTTTTGTAAAATGTGGTCCATTTTGGGAAGAGGGTAATTATCTTTAAGAGAGACTTTGTTCATATTTATAAAATCTATGCAAAGTCTGATCTTGCTAGTTTTCTTCCTGGTAGGAACTAGGTTAGAAACCCATTTGGAAAATCTCAAGGGAACTATGATTTTTGCATCATACATCCTTTTGATTTCTTTCTCTATCAGGGGAAGTAACTTGGGATTTATTCTCCTGAGTTTCTTCTTGAAAGGTTTGTGTTCTTATTTTATAGGAATCCAATGTTGTATGATACTTCTGTCGTAGGATTTTAAGTCTTCATAACCCTAGGAAAAAACATCCACATATTCCTTAAAAAGTTCAATGTATTTGCATTTTTTCTCAAGGGGGTAGATATTTAGAAAGTTTTATCATCTTGGGTTTTTCTTCTATTCCTATGTTTCACTCTTCAACCTCTTTACCACTAGCTTCAATTTTCGGTTTTTTGGATACATCGTTAAAATCGAACAAGTCTTCTAGTGGAACTAGACCTCTAGGTAACACATTACTTTTCAACTGTAGAATACCAGAATCTATCTCATTTTCATTCAATTCATCTGCATCTACTTTTATTTCATTGAACTCTTTGGAATCTATGTTATTTACACTACCACTTTCAAAAATAGATTTATTTACAATCTTGTCATAATTTTCTAAATCTATGTTTGTACATTAGAAATCATTCTTACACTGTAGGAAGACTTCAATTTGATCATCATTTCTAAATACCTGCCAGTATCTGATGTTGTCAGGAATGGTTGGTCTACACTTTACCTCCATTGTGTACTTGTGAGTGGGATGAAAAGGAATTTTACAAGTAGTTTCTGATGTAGCCATCCCGTCTGCCAATATATTTTGTCCTCTAGGCATTACCTACAAGTCGATTTCAGTAAAGCATTGAAGAGTATCCAAAAAAAAATTCCTATAAGCCCTAAGTCTAGGGTGTTTAGTTGCATACTCACCTTTGATTTGCTTGATAATTAGTTCAAAATCACCCCTTACCATGATTTGTTTTGCACCAACTTTATTTAGTAGTTTTAGGCCGAGCATCAAAGCCTCGTACTCAGCTACATTGTTAGTGTATTGGAAATTCAGTTTGTAAGAATGAATCTCGAAATACCTTGATCTGTGATTATACAACCAAACTCTAACTCCAACTCCTTCTTTATTCACAACACCATCGAAATCGATGCTACAAAAATTTGTTGGCAGTTCCTCCCTCTCTATCGTTTCCACATTTCTTGCCTCAATGATTTCTTTACTTTCTTTCGAATCATGTGTATCATATTCTAGTTGAGCAATTTGTTCTTCCACATCACCATCATTGTATAGAATGAAAGAGTCTATATCATAGTGTGCATAGTATAATGGATATTTATGCGTCTTTTCTTGACTACTGACCATATACTTCATCAAGGTTTCTCTATATAGTCTCCTCTGTTGTCTGAATACCGAGATGGTGGCGTAGGACATATCTAGCTGCAGGGTTCCTTTCAGCTTATCTCCCCATGATCTTGACAGTAACATACCATATTTTGAGGGAATATCTGCAACTACTATATCCATTACCATACTCTTTACTAGGATTTGAGCTAATGTGATGCATAAGTCTTTGATTAGGCCTATACATTTAACCTTGCTGGAATCGAAAGAATGCAAATATTTGTAGGGTCTAGTGACCTCGAGTCCAAACTTTTCCATCATGGCTTTGGGCATAAGGTTGTGAGAGGCACCCAAATCCAGCATAGCATTGTGTAATATCAGATCGTGGATATTTAGTCTAACGTAAAAATGGGCCACAACACCATTACCAGTTTGACCATCAACTTCAGGACCAAACAGAAGCTTTGGTTGGTCATCAACAAGATTTACTGTGTCTGAGTGATTTACAGATCCAACATTCAAAGCCTTAGTACCTTTCTCAGGTTCGATGCTTAAAGCTGTAATCACCTGAGACCTGTAGGCATTCTTGTTCATCAGCTCAGAGAGGGGAATGGGAATATTCAATTTAGTTAGTTCCCCTTCAAGGCTGAAAGTAGTGGAAGATTTGCTTAGGATCTGTACCTCTGGTTTATCCATCGGAGTTCTATGACCAAGTGCCCTTGGTTGACTGGTTGATGAAACTTCAGTCTGATTTTCTCTTTGTATTATTTCTGGAGTATTATTGTATGAGGTTCAACGTTGTTTCTCTCAGGGACTTTCTTGGTAGGGTTTTCTGAGGCTTTCTTAGGAGGTTTTTCTAAGGCTTTCTTAGGAGGGTTTTCTGAGGCTTTCTTGGTTTCAATAGCCTTCTTTAGAGAGTTCTCATTTGCCTTCTTTCTCCTTAGGTTATACTGCCTGTGAACCTCCATTATAGCATTCTCAAAGGCCTATTGTTCTGTTTCCTCAACTTCCTCATTGACCTTTATTTGTGAAAGGAGAAACATCTCATGCTCTTCCTTGGTGAGGAAAATGGATTCATGCTCATGATCGTGATCACCCATGAGGTTTATATGAGTGTCATCAAACTCCTCGATTACCTCCTCCCCATCATCAGTGTAATTCTCCTGGAGGGGTGGTCTGATCTATTGATCAGGCCCCCTCTGCTCTCTTTGATCTCTAGGATCTCTTTGCCTGATCTGGGGTGGATTTCTTCTGAAGTTTGGGTTTCAAATTTAAGGAGCAGCTTGGTTCTCCCTAGGTGGGTTTTTGTTAGTTACAATGAGTCTCTCCATCATTTTCTCCATAGCTCTAGCTAGAGAATCTAGTTTGGCATCTGATGAGGAAGTAGAAGGTTATTATTTGATAGTGACCCTCCTTTCTGTTTTATACCTGGCCCTTCTAGCCAAAATATTTGCTTCTACACCGACGACACTTTTCTGCATGTATTCTAGAGTTGCAACATTTATCTCCCTTAGCTGATAAGACATGTCTGTGTCAAATCCATCGAGGAATTTTATTAATGCCAACCCTTGTGGTGGTTTGATATTAGCTGGAATTTCATTGTACAGATTCTTTAAATGAGTGCAATAATCTTGCACTGTCTCTCCTTGGTTCCGTCTGATGTTCTCATATTTTGATAGGATCTGGAGAGGATTTTTCTTCACCTCCCACATGTCAAGGAAAGCTCGATGAAAAACAACAATGTCAGTTATGGTAGTATCATGTAAGGTATTGAACCACTTTTTTACATCTCCAGTCAAAATCTATGCAAATAGTATCATCTACACATCAGCTTCATCCACTTCCTGGAAATCAAAATAATCATTCATTTTGTCAACATGTTGTTGTGCATTTAGAGGACTAGTACTATCAAAATGAGGGAGTCTGGTTTGATAATATTGGGGCATGTCATGTAAAGGGGCAACCAACACCAACATAACATATCTTGCTACCATGATTGGTGGAGGAGGCTGAATCACAACCTGTGTGATAGGAGAGGTAGTGACTGAAGGTGTAGAAGATGAAGGGTTGGTAGGAATGGAGTGACCCGGTTTAGGTTTAACAGAAACTGCAGCAATAGTTAAAACAAGAAGTTCGACTGTCTGTTGAAGGTGGAGTTTGTCTAAGTCTTGACCGATATTCGCAACTAGGTCTCTAATCTTATCCGATTTGGAGCGAAAATGTCGATCAACTTCAGCTCTAGGAGAGAGTATTTCAGGGGTCCTGGGCTGAATGACGGTTTGATCTAAAACTGTTTCATTGAAAAAACTGTCAGATTTTGTCCTGAAAAGGCTTTGTTGAAAAGATATATCAAACTCAAGATCTTGAAGAGAAACTAACTTCTTTGGGAGAGAAGGGGACCTTAGAAGTGGGCTGTGACTCCCAGAAACCTCTACAATGTTTTTCTTCCTGAGTAATTTTTTGGGATTGTCTATTACTACTACAGGTTCTGGGTCTAGACAAGATCTAGTGAAAACTCTTTTAGGAGTCAGAATGTTGAATATGATTTATTTTATTTTATTTTTATTTTTAGGAATCTTTAACTAACATACATAAACTTTAACAACCCCTGAACCTTATCTCTATATGAATTTAGGGTTTGTGATTAGTTCAGAAATAAAGTTTCCTTTATCTAAGGGGAAAGA
Source organism: Picea engelmannii (assembly GCA_009831015.1). Classification (NCBI taxonomy): domain Eukaryota; kingdom Viridiplantae; phylum Streptophyta; class Pinopsida; order Pinales; family Pinaceae; genus Picea; species Picea engelmannii. The sequence continues at coordinate 39,960 of ML833161.1, forward strand.
AAACAATGGATGGAAAGTCTATTCATTCGTCAATGGTTTCGCCAATTATGTTATCACTCTGTAAATTCCCAGAGGTTGTTGGAAAGAAGAAGAAACTTACCAGAGGTAACCTTATCCAACCACTTCGAAACTAGGATCTAGCCCTGCTAGTTTCAGAGACGGATCTCTCTGTAAGATTTAACTTTGTTTTAACTTCAGATATTAGGCTAGTTAAAATATGTAGAACCAAGTTGTTTGTTTTTATAAAATGGATGAAAGGTTTTACACATTCATTAGGAAATGGGGTCTGTTTTATAAAGGTAGAGATCAAAGAACATATGTAAATATTCTTTTCACAAGGCAGGATAATGCAACTATCGAATTCTTTAGAAATAAAATCATGGACAATAGAAAAAGGTGAGATTGTTTAATTATAACCAAGAAGCATTTAAGAATTTCTTGAATACAACATAAGAAGAAAAACACTTAGATCTTTAAAAGATAGGAACAAAGTATGCAAAGGTAAATTCTACAACTTTAACTCCTTTTAAATGAGCAATTTAGAAAACAAGATGATAAATAAGAGAGATGGACATTCAACTGAGAATATAAAACTTCACCAACATATGACACGCAAGAATCCTGTGAAATGTCTCTTTATATTACTAGAAGATATCTTGATAAAATTAGAGTGCTTACAACTTTCCAGGGCATAAAAATCAACCCTTACTACTTTGAAGTTTGAAGTATTTAACAAAAAAATTACAAATGACCATGTCATTAACTGATCAGGACGTGGAAGATTCTAAATATAACTAACTAGATAACAAGATGCAAAAATGTAGGAACTGATGATAATCTGTTGTATTCATCATGCTGATTTTGGGGAAGGTTGTTGGTGAGTCATTCACATGAAATTGACTGCTCTGGATGCTGAGTTGGACTGTACACCACATCCCTCATTTGATCAAAGTGCACATATCCTCCCATCTTTGCTGACTGGGAACAATGACTTTGAGCAGTCTTCGGTAGATTTCATCCATTTCTGTATCTTTAGAAAAATTAGGCTTGATGATAAAAATATATTTGATCTCGTGTTGAATACTGAGGTACGGATGCAAAGTATCTAGGAATGCCTTTCCTGTGATTCTACCCTATATACCAATAAACTTGGAACTGTCCTTGGCCACCGTGGCGATCTTCTACTTGTAGTCAGGGAGGTTCATCAACTTGTCATTTAGGACCAGTAAACCAGGAAGTCCTTTCTTCTGCAAAACCTCAATCTTACTGAATAACCTTTGAACTTTGACCTCTATGTTCTAGGATTTCTCCTGTAGCTGTAACATCAATCCTCTTTTGGTCAAAACTCTTTTGACTTCGAGGATAGTTTTTGTTCTATCTTCAACTTTTAGGTCTTCTAGCTCTTCCTTAGTCTTTGAATTCAAAAAATTAATGATTTCATTAGCTTCTATGGGCATTTGACCTAGCTCTCCTCTTATTTTGTCGATGGCCTGCCTACTTCTCAACACCAGTTCATGTTGCTCAAACATGATTTTCACCATGGGCCATATTTCATTAATGGATTTGGAGATATTTGTCCAAATGTTCTCCTTAGCCTCTACTAATGTTTTGCCTCCCACGGTTTGTTTCTGCAGCTGCTGTATTTCCTGCTTCAGATTTTCTAACGCTTTCCTCTCAATAGTGTAGCTTGTCTGGTAGGAAGACTTAAGCTCCTGAAGGTTTTCAACCTCCTTTTTTAATCTGTTGATCTCTGTTCCTTGCAGATTCATTTCTTCCATTGATTTTGATAATTCTACAGTTTTTTCCAAAACTATCAGGGGGGTTGTTGATGGGATTTCGGCTGCACTGGTTGTTGATACCGTTGTTGTGTTGACTCCTACAAGAGGAACAAAACTCAGTGGAATGACTTCCATGGGTGTGGATTGTTCTTTCTCCTTCAACAATCTTTCCAATTCTTCTTCCATTTCCTTTATCTGGGCATTCTATTGCATAATTAGTCTTAGCAATTCTTCTTTGTCATCTTTTGCCTCAGCGATCTCTTTGGTTTGTGCATCCTCTGTGGGTGGAAATTTCAATTGCTTCTTTAGAGATGCAATATCAACATTCTTTTTATTGAGCAGTTCCTCCACTTCTTTCACATTCGAGGGATCATATCCAATCTTGAGCACCAATTATTCTAGGATTTGATCCTGTTATCCTTTGCAAAAGATGATATCTTCTCCAACTTCAACTGAGTCTGAACATTGTTCAGAGAGACCTGTAGTTTTGCAGATGAGGTAGAAACATTTTCCAAAGTTGAGAAAACCATTTCTCCTATCTGTCTATGTAAATCCATCTGATCAGCTGGATGTACATCTCTGGTGTTAAATTCAAGTGTTTCCCTCTTATAGTTCGATATTTCCTTAGGATGGGGTACCTATGACTGTAAAAATGTCATGTGCATTCTTCCTTTCTCTGTATCAAAATATGATAGCAATATGTGTTTTGCTGTAGACATTTGCTTCCAAAACTGAGCATATGTGTTGTTGGTCAGCATCTGATTCTTCTTTTTTATCATATCATATTTCTCAAAAATGTTCATCTTTACAGATCCCTATGGAGGTTGGGTGGTCACAGTTGTATCATTTTTCTTTTTTGAAGAAGAGGTAGATATCATATGATGGTCGCTTGAAGGAAGTGATGTACTTTCTCCCTCGGCCAATTTGGCAGACCGTGTCTCCTCCTCCCTAGACCTATGAGTGTTGTGAGTTGTTTTAGGCCTCTTACCGTATACCTGAAAATCCTATGTTGATACTTCAGTGATTGAAGGAGAAGCATACTTCCTCGGTCTTTTTTCCTTTTTCACTTCTGGCATGGTTGTTTGTGATATAGTAATTGAAGAAGCTTTCTGTTGTTCAGTGTCCTCCAGGGTATTTGCTTCCCACTTCGTCTGGTTCACATACTTCTCAATTTGTGGTTTGAGTATGTGAGCATACGGTGAGATTTTGTTACTAGATCTCATCTCTGTAATGACCCCACATGGATCATAGTGCCAAGTAAAATTGGTACTAAATTGCATGTCCTTTAATACTTTGTCTGCCTATTCTACGACAGCTCGACTGTTGTAGATAAAAGGTCTTATTTTCCCCTTGATCCTCATACTCTGTTTCTTTTTCAGAAATACAAAATGAATATCATCTGAATTTATCATTTGACGGATATATTCCAGTGAAAATATACGAACATGAAAGTACTTGGGAAACTTGTATGGAGGTAACTCGCACCCATACACTCTAATCTTTGTGTGATTTTGATACAAGAACCAATCTCTAGTCTTAGCGAGATCCGAAAGGTGTAAAACTCTTTGGATATCCTCTCTTATCCTTGGCTCTAGTCTATCACTAAGCAGGCTAACCACTGGGTGATAGAAAAACTCAATAAACTATTTAAAACTAAACTCTGTGGAGTTCCTTCTGAGCAGTGAAGTCCAAGAAGTTACGGCTTGCGGTTTTCCGTCCTAGTCCATTTTATGCATGAGGAAGGAGAATTTATATGGTTGATAAAACATGAACATGGAGGCTAGTATTGAAGAATAACGAAACATGCCCTTTGTGGGGAATTTGAACAGCTTCTCATGCATGTTTTCAGCCAAGAAACCGTTGTAATCAAACTGAGTGGTGAATTTTTCTTCAACAGAGAAAATGGATAGGAAACCAAAAATAGGTTCATCTACCCATTCGTCCAAGAAATAACTGATCAGTCAACATAGCGATGAAATAATCTGGTTTCCTTTTTCTGAAAATATGGAGGAATGGTAAGGAGTATTTTTCTTCGGGAGTTGAGCATCTTGTGGGAGGAAAAGCTCAAAAAATTGTGCTCTTTGGGGAAAAGACAGGCTCTGATATATTTCCGTTAATACTTCAATGGTGAGGAGAGAGTGGGATTCGTCTCTCGTTATCTGCATCATTTGGTCAATGGCTTTGGGTGTAATGGAGAACAAAATTTTTTCGGACAATGAAACTATAGCTCTTTGGTCGGGGAGGTAACGTGCCTAACATTTGAGGGCAAATTTTGGAAAATGGTGGATATGGGGGAAAAGGTATAGAGGGAAATTGGACTCCCAAAGCCCGATCTTGTTGCTCTGATTGATGAAGGTGTCTTTAAACCATGAATGCAGTTCAGCGAGATCAAATTCACACTTGGTTTCTAAGATCAAATAATTCTTGTCGGCTAATGGGATCTGGTCGAGATCGATAGGAGGTGGGAGGAACGAATTTTCCTCAACCTCTGATTTTCTAGATTTAGGCACCATTGATTTCTATAGGTACCTTCACACTGAAAAAAATGTTAGTGGGTAATGGCTATGGCTGGGAAAACAGATGCAGAGGCGAAGAGACTGAGTTTTCTGGTGTGTAGGGAGTGTGAGAAGAATGCGTATGATGAAAAACGGGTTAAAATTGAGTAAATGGGTATCCGTTGGGCGTGGGGGACAGGTCAGCAAAACAATGGGTATGTGGCCTGTAATAAATGGCCAACGAGTCCTTTGAAGTGTGAGGAGGTAGGTGAAGGACGTATGATGTGTGTACCCAGATGATGTGGAGGGTGATGATTGGGGAATAAGAGAGTGAGATATGACCTATAAAAGGTGGATGGATAAGACAGGTGAAGATGGATATTGAGATGTGACATCATGAGGTGGTGATAGTAAGTTGAAAGGATGTTAGGCAGTAAGCAGTTTGGAGCAGAGGGAGGTCCAATTCCATGGATCAATGACATGTTGGGATGGGGCCCGCCGAGAAAACTTCCTCATTTCGAGACACCCCCCTCATTGTTAAAAGTAAGAAGGTTGGGGGGGGTCTAGGATCTCATGCTACTCATTGATTCGAGTGTCTCTAGATCAACCGTTGATCTAAGAACTCTCTTTATCCACCATATAAGACCCCCTCCCCCCCCACCGTTAAAGGCAGAATGGTTAGGGGGGGGGGGTCTGGAATGTGTTGTAGATCGTCCATCTATGCATTGTCAGGATGACCGTAGATCTTTGCACACTTGTTAATCTCCATTATAGACCCCACCCCCCCCCCCACCGTTAAAGGTAGAACAGTTGGGGGGGGGGGATCTGAAATCTCATCTTAGCCATAGATCTAGGTGCCAATAACTCAGTCGTAGAACTTTGTGCAATCTTTAGTCCTCAGGCGCGATTTAATATGTGCAACAAAAATTAGGCTTAGTGTTTTTGTGGGTTTTTTTCACTACTTCACCTGCTTTGGTCACCATGGAGTTAGGAAACATAACCCAAACATCAAAATCCTGGATTTTATTGGAGATCAAGCATATTTATTGAAGGAAAGATTGGCTAACCTATGTCCTATCATGACTAACTACTAATTTAGCCCAGATTAGACTATTGGGCTAAGGAATTACTCTACCTTGGGGATATTTGATCAAGATTGAACAGTTTGATCAAATTTATTCACTAACTAACCTAACTACCTGGTTACTATTAAACATTTCAACCAGGCTTATTCACTAGACCTATCAACATAAATTGAAAAAGACTTAACCATCATTAAATTGTATGGATTTAAGTCATTGTTATTTCATAGGGCTTTTATCCATTTTATTTTATGCCCTCTTTATTCCTTTTCTCATTTTTCTTTTCTCTCTTTTCTTTTTTCTTTTCTTTCTTTTCTTTTTTCTTTTTTCTTTTTCTTTCTTCTCTTTTGAAAATAATTTGCATGAATGAAATATTATTTGCAAGATAACATACATGAATAGTGAAATTTTTCTAGTCACCAGATGATCCTATAAATTATAGGGTTATAATAGCAGGAAAGCGCATAGGGAAGAACAGACCCACGCAGGTCACAGGCTTTGTCATTGACCTCGCAGGGAAATGTGTAGAAGGCCTATAGATGAACTGGGCGAAGTACCTAGTTAATCAACTGGAATTAGACTATCGTGAAGCATAGGATCAGGGATATGAGTTCCACTTTAGTATGCTCTTGATCCTCATCGTGTTTATTTCTTGAAATATGCCGATAGGTGCAACCTTCCCAGACATTGAACCATTCAATCCGCTCACTGAAAAGTTCACCATGCTCTGGTACTCGAGCGACATGGGAAAACAGTGGTAGTCGAACACAATTTTTCACACATATTATCTCCAGCTAAAGAGAGCCATTGAAGATGAACCTTGCATGACACCAAACACCCTACAGGGGTTTCGACCCCTTATGAATTTCTACGCAGATCGACACTTCATCTATATTACTATGAGAGTAGACAAACAAAAGGAGGAGCTTCAGTCATACTACAAGCTCACGGAAGAGGACCTCGAGGAGAGGACTGATCAACAAACCTGCTTATCCCTGATGACCCTGCAGAGATGTATAACCCCAAAAATGACAGCTCGAAGGCTGCTCACAAGGAACATGACACACCCAGACCCAGTAGAAGGAAGAAGATCGAAGAATTCCAAGACTTAAGCAGCACATCAGAGAAGACTTCTTCAGTATCACCTGACCAAGGCGGTGATGATAAAGTAGAAGAGATAAATGGAAAAGAAGATTTGAAGAAGTAAGGCAAAGTAACACCACCTAGAGATGAGGCTGAGCCCCTAAAGAAGAGGAAGGTTTCTGCACCAAAACCCTCTTCTTGAAAGAAATCCAGAGCCACTTTGACCAAGATGCAGACTATGCTCACTGTCGATGATTTTGACTTCATCATCATAGTTGTGAATGACGCCTCACAAGAAATATTCCAGAAACAAGAAGCCAAGTAGGAGGGGATGTATGACATAATTGAGGTCGAACTCTGAGGGGTATAGAAGGCCCTCCATTCCAGTCACGTAGAGTCCACTTCTCTCCTGCCATTAGGAGAACCAGAGTTGGGAGATGATCCAAACCAACTCTGACGACTAGCTGATGTGACCGAAGCTTGCCTTCGTCACGCACAAGAAGAAATAGAACAAGCCACCCAGGCCTTGAAGCAAGTGCAAGAAGTAGTAGTATAACAACACCGAGTTGCATAGCAGGAGAAGGTTACCCTCCAAACAAAGTTTGAATAGGAGAAAGCACAGATTCAGCAGGAAAAAGAATAGTTGCTCGCAGAGAAACCGAAGTGCAAGAAGAAGTCAATAGAGCACTTCACTCTGTGACTGGATTAGAGCCAAAGGTAGAAGAATGAGTCACACATCAAGTAGACCATCTTGCAAAAGCTATCCAACAGCTACATCAAATAATAATAGACTTAGAGCTCCGCACAGTGCCTGCCACCCCGCAGGATGTGAGGGATCAAAGGGAAGCAACTGCTTGAGGCACAGTTGAAAGAATCAAGGGCCTCACCTTGGAATGTAAAAGAGTTAGTGATCAAAATGCCCAGACGTATGAGAAACTCACTAAGAATCCATAAATGAAGACACTCGAGGCACAACTCCAAGAGATGAAGTATCAAGTAGAAACAATATAGACGTAGTTGAAGCCCCTGTCAGATGTTGAAAGGATGAAGCGATCCCAAGAGCAGTGCACTGCCCAACAACAGGTCCAAACCATTCAGAGAAAAGTCATGGAAGTGACTTAGAGGCTCCAACCTATACAGGATGAGGCTTTCCAACTATTCGCATAGATCGAAGGTTGAGGAGTAGAACTAGAAAAAGTCATCACTACAACAGAACAACACCTAGAGGGACCTGTCAACAAAGCTGTTATCCAAGAGTTTGTTGAATAGGAGTTCATGGCACAACAACAAGTCAAATTAGATCAAGCCAATATCGAGGCTTTTGAAGAAGAATTACCCAGATCATAGTGACTCAGGATGAGTCACAGGTGAGTGTTGGGGGCCTGTTGGCCCTTAACTAAGTTTTGAGGATCCTTGGTCATGTTAGACCTATTTTTGGGACTTTGACATACTGTCGAAGGTGGAGTGCAAAACAAAGCAGAGATCACGGGATCTTGTCCCCTTTTAGGGATTTTTGGGATTTGGGATTATGTAATAGGTATGGGGATGTTGACCCAGGGCTTTACCCATGTTTAGGCCTGATTTTGTAATGTATAAATAGATGCTAGGTGATGTAGTGAGTATGAATGGATAAGTGCGAATGACAAGTCAGTTGTAAGTGGTGCTGAGTGCAAGTAACAATTGTAAGTGCTTTGTGTATGTTGCAAGGATGAGTGCAAGTGGTTGTAAGAGACTGTATGTAGGCTTTGTGTTGTAACCTAGCTTGGGGAAGGAGGATCTAGCGAAGAGTGTGCAAATCTCCTATCCTCTGTGAATTTGATATGAAGGTTGTTTGCATGTAAGAATATTGAAGAAATCTAATAAAGAATATGAATATTTGGTGGACGTAGCCCCAGGGTGGGAGTGAACCACATACATCCTATGTTGTGAATGCTTTGTGCAATGTATTTATGTATTTACTTGCTTAGTGCTTTGATATAGATGAATGATAGGTAGATCTATTTTTTCTTTGTGCTTAATAGTGAGAGTAAATGTTGGATCTGACCTGTGTGAATGTGCTTAGTGCTTGAATCTGCTAGATATGATCTGTTTTGTCATGCTAAGTGTTGCTATATACTAGATCTGGTTGAATACTGTGATGGTCTATAATTAGGGTTTTACCTACAAAGTAGATACCAGTTAAACATTGATGAACTATATTTCTAAGTGCTTTGTCAAGGTGCTACAATCACAAATCTGTGTCCTAGCTAAGGTTGCAGAAACTGGAGTCCTACAACCACCCTTGCCTCTACCTCGGGTGAGAATTCATCTGCTTCATAGGTGTTTCTGAAAGGGATGGTAGTTAGGGTTTTTTTGGTGCACATTTGTAGCGTTGAACCCTGGGTCTACCCTTGTGCCAACAAGCTACCTTCCCTAAAATTGATTCGTCTGAACCACTGGTTGTGAAGTTCACTACACTTTGGTATTTGAGCGACATGGAAAAAAAATGGAAGTCAAATGCGGTGTTCCACAGCTATTATATATAGCTAAAGAGGGCCATTGAATCTTTCCCTCACATGACACCGAATACCCTACATAGGTTCATGCCACTTATGAAGTTATGCGCAGATAGGCATTTCATTTACATTACTATGCATGGGGATGAACATAAGAAAGAACTCTAGTCCTATTACAAACTCATAGAGGAGGACATGGAAGAAATAACCAAGGAATGGCCTACATAGTTCCTTGTACCAGTTGACTAGGAAGAAATCTCCGACCCCAACCTCATCAGAAGCCCTATGGTCACTCGCGAAGAATACGATGCACCCAGCAGTAGTAGGAAGAAAAAGAAGGAAGAGGTACAAGAATTGAGCAACACATCAAAGGAAACTACACCAGATTCAACTGAAGGAGGAGGAGGTGACGAAGTAGACAAAGAAGAGAATGAAGGGGAAGAATCCAAACAGGAGATAATGTTTGACAGGATCGAGGCAGAGCTCAAATGGGTACAACAACCTCTTTATTTGATCCACGCAGTGTCTACTATGTTGTTATCAGTAGGGGACATAGAAGTAGGAGATGAGCCTGCCAACTACACAGATTAGCAGACTCAACCGAGGCTCACCTTCATCGGGTATAGGAGGAAAAGGAGTAGGCCATAGAGGCATTAAATAAATAAAAATAGGAATCCCCAGAACAATGTCGTGTTGCGTAGCAAGAAAAAGATGACCTCGAGGTGAAGTTTGTATAGGATAAAGAAAAGATCCAGAAGTAAAAGGAATTGCTTCTCACAGAGAATATGGGAGTCAAGGAAGCAGTAACTAGAACACTTCTCTCTGTGACAGGCCTCACATAGATAGAAGAAGACATAGTGGAGAGTCAAGTGGATAAGATCGCTGAAGATATTCAAAAAATTCAAGAAAGAGTGGAAAATTTGGAACTGCAATCTGTGCCAAGCACTCTGCAGGAAGTACGAGATCCGAGGGAAGAAAATGCTCAGAGTGTAGTCGAAATAATCAAGGCATTGGCCTTAGAATGTAAGAAATTAAGCAGTCTAAGTGTGCAGACCTATGAGAGCCTTACAGAGGACCCATAACTAAATACATTGGAGTCACAGCTCCAGGAGGAAAAGAAACAAGAAACGATAGTACAAGCACAGTTGAAGCCACTGTCAGTGGTCAAGAGGATGAAAAGGTCCCAAGAACAATGCATCGTTCACCAACAGGTCCATACCATCCAGAGTAAAGTCATGGAAGTAACCCAGAGGCTACAACTAGTGCAGGATGAATCCTTCAAAAATTTTGAGGAGATTGAGGGACAAGGTGCACAACTAGAACAAGTAATCACCATGGTGGAACAACAATTGGAAGGACTAGTGACTGAGAAAGTTATTTAGGATTTCATAGAGAAGGAGGTGTTGAGTGCTCAACACACCCTAAAAGTTCTGTGACCATTTCCTTTTGGGTACCAATTTGTTTTCTACCTTTGATTGTTCTCACCTTGGTTTAAAACTAATAATATTCTTATCTTATATGTTTCATGTCTTAATTTTCTCTTGAACATACAACAAAGAACCATCTTAAGAGACACAACGATTTCTCAAGGAATCAGCGACCTAGAATTCTCCTGACTCACTTAAGAAGTTCAACATTTGCAAAATATTAAGGTGGAAAAAATCATTTGGGAAGTCAAAGAAGCCAAGTGTCGATATTCTTTGATGTCGACCGATAAGAGTATCTCTTTCTTATGAATACAACCTTGAAAAAGATTTCGTCGAAGGACGATCCTTTTAGTTTCGGCAAAAAAATGTAATCATAAGTGTCACACAAAAGGAGGATTCCCACTGCCAGTCGTCGACGCCCCTGATCACCAACCCCAATGTCATCGGTATCGGGAGTTTTATCAAGAAGATATAAATATTGATAAACACTCTAAATAGTAGTCGATCCCCAATCTTTATGAAGGTGAGACGTGACGTGGCGTTTAACCCTTAGTTGTGTCAAGTATTCTGAATTCAAAGCTTTAGTTAATTCGTAGATCGCACATTACTTACTAGCTCGTGCATGAATAAAAAAGGAACCGTTAAACTCACCGATATAATGCATCTCCATTTGCGCCCCCTCCGTCAATCAGTTAAGTCTCAGCGACAAAGATCTGATAGTGGTTTATTTTGAAATATGCATTTATCACCCGTGTTGGAGCCGCACTTGTTCTTTCACCCTGCCTGAATTTTCAAAGTCTGATACTTGAAATCTGAAGATGTTTTTATTCTCTTTCCGAACATCATAAAGATTTCAAATCTTGTCACATGAATAGCGATGCGTTTTTTGTGCTTTCAATAAAATTTCGTTTTTTCGCAAGAATGTTGCTCTCTTGTTTCATTTCGGGATGTCGCCAGTTGGGCGTTTTAGATATTCGAATTTACAAGTCCTGAGCCGCGAAGCTGCGAACTCACTCTTTCAAATTTTTCACCCAAGGAATTAACTATGGTAAACCATTTAACCCTTGATTAGACATCATCGGGGTTTCGTGACTCGGCATTCGTCGAGTCTAAATCTTTGTTTTTATAGCCCCGAGAGCCGGGAACACGATAAATCTTTTTGGTAAGCCTTAGTCAAGAACCAAGAGTAAAAAACTAACCCTCGTTAAACTTGGTTCTCAGCATATCGCTTCTCGGCACATCGCCTCTCGGCATTTCCTTTCATAAAGTTAAATTATCCAAAACCCCGATTCGCGAAATCGCGACATAATTATATTAAGCCTTAATGATCGCCGCATCGCAATATCGTGACTCGACATATCGTTCTCCTGAAAACTGGTTTTCAAATTCCCGATTCACGATCCGGCGATTAAGTTAATCATATAATTAAGGATCCACTACATCATGATTATTGTTAATTAATGCCGAGATAGGAATTC
>ML833162.1:19183-62481 GCA_009831015.1 Picea engelmannii
GACTTTGATTGATACAAATTCCCTAACTTATCCCATAGTTCCTTGGCTGTAGATTCTCCTGAGACATTCAACAACACCAAATCTGCCAGGCAGAGTCGAATGGTACTCCTTTCTCTTCTGTCCAACTTGTCCCAATCTTCCTTTGACATACCAGTAACTGGTGTACTAGTAGTTTGTGTACTGGTAGTTTGTGTACCAGTAGCCTGTGTACTTGTAGATGGTGTACCAGTAGGCTGTGTACCAGGATCCACAACGATCCATTGTTCTTTGTCTACAAGAAGGTCCTCCATCTTGAGCTTCCATAGCTCAAAGTTTTTACCGTTGAACTTCTCTATCTCGATTCTAGATGAGCTCGCCATTCCTCTTACTTTACTCGAATCTCCACTGCAAAAGCTCCCACTAAACCCAGGTTTATCACAGACCCAAGATAAACTTGATCTATCAAGACCAAGCTAAACCCTCAGCAACAAAGGCGTCCCTCTGAATCCAAAAACGTGCTCTGATACCACATGTAAGTTTCAAACCTGCGAAGTAAAGAAATGCATATAGATTCTTAAGCAATACAGAAATTAATCAATGGCTCATACACAGAGTACACAGAGATTTTTACAGGAAACCCTCAACTGGAAAAACCTTTCTTATTTTCATTATATCGAATTTCACCATTCGCCATACAATATATACAATGTTTTTAGGTATTTCGTAGATACCAGAACCCTAATCCCTTAATCCAGGATTAATTTACAAATAAGCTAAAAATAGCAAAATCCACTAAAAATAGCAAAAACCGCCCCAAAAAAATAATTTCGGGGCGTTGCCCCAAACTCCATCGGCCTCGGGCTACCGCCCGGTGCTGAACGCTACGTGTAACCTCGGGGCGCTTCCCCGAACCCTGTCAGCCCCGGGCTACCGCCCGGTGCCGAACACTGCGCGTAACCAGGGGCGCTGTCCCAAACCCCGTCGGCCTCGGGCTACCGCCTGGTGACGAACGCTACGCGTAACCAGGGGGGGGCATACCTGCCCCCCCCTGGGACCCCCCTAGGAAGCACCCGACGCAACAGTAGAGCTCTAGGTGAAGGGATCGCCAGATGCAGTTGTCGTATCTGACGCACCCACACACATACACACATGCAAATAATATAACACATACCCAACAATCCCATGGAAGTGGTTTACCAGAGTTGTTTCGATATCCTTATGTGTCTCTCTCTCTATTCCATCCTGGTCCCTAATCTTCAGGATTTTTTTATGGGCTCTTCTGGCCATGGTTGTTCTATGAAAAAACTTGTTGTTCCGTTCTCCTTCCTTTAGCCATCTGACCCAGGACTTTTGTCACCAAAGAGTTTCTTCTTACTAACATTGCGCTTCCCATTCCTGGGTCATATGGATATCTTCCTTTTTCCGCTCCTCCGTGTAGCCCTCCAAGATGTAGGTTTCCTGGAGTTTTTTCATTTTTTCTTCAATGTTTTTCTTCCCTTGGTTTATATTCCCAAAAGTTTCCTTGTTCCACTCCTTGAGCCTATATTTGATGTGTTTTAGTTTCTTATAGAGTTCAAACATCCTTGTCCCTTGCTATGGTTTCTCCTCCAACCACCACTGTTTGATTCTTTCCTTAAATGTCAGGTGTTCAATCCAAAATTTCTCAAATCTAAAAGGTCTATTCTTTGGTGTGGTTTGGAAGCCTGCTTCTAGTTGCACTAGCTAGTGATCAGATGCCCTCCAATGAAGGATGTTGCAATCTAAGGTTAGCCCCTGCATAATGACTGAATCTGATACTAGGAATCTGTCAAGTCTTGTTGCTACCTAATGCTAGTTCTTTCGTTTATTTTTCCAGGTGAACTGGCCATTATTAGTTTTCAGATCTACCATCTCCGCTGTGTCTATGAAATTTGAGAATTCTTCCGCATCTCTATCCAATCTTCTTGTAACTCCTTTTTTCTCCGCAAGTGACATGATGATGTTGAAGTCTCCTGCTAGGATCCATTGGAGGTTGTTGGATCAGTTTTTGAGATCTTCCAGGTCTCTTATCATTCCTCCCCTTTCTTCTGACACTTGGGGCCCATACACATTAGTGCATAAAATCACCTCTATGTTCCCAATGATTTGCATGCGGACCGTAAGGGTATTCCTGTCCGCTTTAGCTGCTATTAGGCTTAGTACTTGTGGGTTACACAGGGTGAGGATACCTCCTTCCATTTGGTGGCCTCCAATAGCCATCATCTTGTACTTGTACCATTGTTGTTGACTGATTGTTTCCATTATGTCTGTATTACATTTTGTCTCTTCAATAAAATAAATATCCGGTTGTTCCTGTTTTAGTCTATTTCTAAGGTTTCATTGCTTTCTTGGACTGTTTAGGCCTCTTATATTCCAAGTTATGACCTTCAGTTAAACATGTGGGGGGGATTTTGGTAAGAGTTTCTTGATCTTACCTGAGTTTATCAGTAGCGATCCAAGCTCCTGTAGGGCTACAATATTTGATTTCCTTCCTTTTTTCCTCCGCGTCTGCTTATTTGAGAGTTGTGGTTGTCCCACACCAGCTTTGACTCCTAGGTGTCCAATCTCCTCGTGTGTACACTTTAGGCCTCTAGCTTTAGCTTCCTCCCTTAGGAGGAACATGTACTGGATGTTGTCAAGTTGCTCTATTTGTACACTATCTACTCCCTGTCTTTTCCATTGCTCCAGTATGTTCGTGAGATCTATCCCTTCCCTTTCCACAAGGTCTCCGAGTTCAGGATCTTCTGTGCCTACTTCGCTTGGGGTCATTTCCGCATCTCCCTCTACTTCTTGCATGGGGGTGGTGTCATCTCTAATTCATCCATCCATCGGGGTTGCCCAACTTTTTTATTCCTTCTGGTTACTTGGCCGGTCGGTGGGATTGTTTGTTGTTTGTTCTCTAACTTCTTGAGATTTTTCTGTATCCTTATCATCTTCTGCCCCTTTATTGGTTCTATCCCATCCTTCCATTTTATTCTGGACCTCTAGGTTATTTCCTGCTGGGGCTTTACTTTGCTTTGCTTATGGGGTTTGGTTTTACAAATCCATCCTCATCCTGCTTTGGTTTGGGGTTTTCCGCTTCCTATTTTTTATTAAGAGGACATTCCCTGATCATGTGACCATGTTCATGGCATATTCTACATCTGAAAGGGATCTGTTCATAATCGATGTTTTGGATCCATTCCTCATCACTGAATTCAAGGCTTATGGCTTCTGGGAGTGCTCCTGACACATCCATCTCTATACATATTCTTGCATAGGATGTATATCTCCTTTTTAGGGTAGCTTCTGTGGTCTTTATCTATTTCCCCATTTTGTTTCCTATTGCTTCGAAAGTAGAGGGTAACCAGTAGTCTAAAGGTAGGGAATAAAATCTCAGCCAGATCGACACCTTTTTGAAGGTCTCTTTTTATGGGGAGAAATTTTCCTTCCATGGATGCATGTACAATCCTGTTGATGCATGGAAGTATGGCCCTCCTTCAAAGACTCTATCCCTATCCTCCAGGTTTATGAAGACTGCTGTGAAGAAGCCTTTCAAAGCTAGATGGAGCTCCACTTCCCCATTTGGCTTCCAGTGATGTTTGATCCAATTGCACAACATTCTTTCGATGGGCCACAAGCCCATAAACTTGCAGATCAACGCATGTGCCTTCATATGATCCATGTAGAGTTGTGTTTGCGGATCTACCAGTATCACCTTGGGTATCATTGTTGTTTTGGGTTTGCACGGGTTGCGCCCTTCTGCCCAATTGGTCTTCACTGTGTCTTCGTCTCCCTCTGGGTTTCTCTGGCTTCCTCTTCCATGCACTCACTTTTTCCTTGGTTCCTTTCCTGACCTTTTTCTGGGTCTAAAACTGAGGTGCCTATCATTGGTGCCTTGAAAAATACGCCCCTTGGCCCTTTCCCTCTATCTACCGCCACATGTTTGTATGAAGGGGTAACCTTACCCCCCCCTTTGGTGCTCATGCCGTCCTCTGTTATGGCCATGATTTTCAAAACCCTAGCTTGTGGTTGCTCTCCTTCTCTGGCCCTATTCTCAATTCCTTTTATATTTTTAAAATTATTGTTTTCGTAGGAAAATTTTAAATTCTTTCATTCTTTTTAAGTTTTTTTTTTTTCAAATTTGGGTTTTGAATATATATTTTTAAATGTATTGTTTTCATGGCATTATGTATTATGTTGTGATTGGAGTGATAAACTAAGATTTAAAAAGTAACCATTTAAGGGTTGATTTGATGATTTTGTTTGCAATAACGATGATTTTGATTACCACTTTAAAAAAATGTGTCGTTTTAATACCCCAAATTTAAAATGGGTGCTACTGGTAGCAATACTTTTCAATTTGATGGTTGATTTTGAGGTTTTGGTTTTAATGGTTTCAAAATATCTATAAATTTAACATTTTGAAAAAAACATTTTTCTTTATGTAATGTTATTTTTTTATTTAGGTGTCAATTTGAAGGTTTTTCTGAGCTATTGTATGAGTTTTGAAGGCCATGTCTGAAAAATGTTGTAATTTTGACCCCGTTTGAAAATTTTGGGGGTTGATTTTCATGTTTTTTTTGGCAAAATTATGGGTTTTGGGGGGCATAGTTCTTGTTTTGAGGTCACAGTTCTCGTTAAGTTGGTAACTTTGTTTCCTTTGATGTTTTTCTTACAAGGCATATTGAATGCACTTCTTGTTGAACTTGTCAACTACCACAAATAGATAGTCATGTCCCTTCCTCATTGTTACAACCCACCCACAAAATCCATAGAGATGTTATCCTAGGGTCTAGTGGGTACATGTAAGGGATGGTATAAACATTCCTTTCTATTACTAAACTTGTTGGTACAACAAAGTATGCATCCTCTAATAAACTGAGCTACATATTCTTTCATTCTAGGCCAATACACATACCTTTGTAAGCTGACAACTAAAATGTCCTGTAACCTTGGAGGTGTGGGTCTCTCTAAAAATTTGCAATATTTCACCTTTAGGAACACAAATCTTGTCTATATTGTAGATCAACCCATTCTAGAGATGGTAGTTAGTTTTACCGTCAAGTTCTTCTACACAAATTTGGCCATGTAACCATTGAAACACCTCTTCAAAGTCCTCATCTTCCCTATATGCCTCTTTGTATGAATTATGAGTAAAAGGCCTCATGTGTATAAGAGTTCACAAAACTATAATATTGGATATGGGTCACCCTGAAAGAATTTCTACCAACTTATTAGTGCTTCTCTTTTTATATTTGATGACTAGATGAAATTTCTAAAAAAAATCCCATCCATGTGTAGTGTCTGGTTTGTTGAAGCTTACTCTGGGCCTAAACATAATGTAGTGGTTGGTGATTAGTGTGGATAATGGTTTCCTTTCTCATAAAATAGTTCTTCCACTTCTTAACAACTTGAACCAAGGCATAAAGTTCCTTACTATACATAGGGAATTTCAGAACCACACCATGAAACATTTCAAAATGATATCATACTAGCTTACCTCCTTACATCAAGACCACTCCCATAGCACATCCACTCACATCCATATCCACTTCGAAAGGCTTCTACAAATTAAGCAGTCTAGATTCATTGGTGCTTGAATGATCTTCCATTTCATCTCATCAAAAGCTTTCTGTTGATTCTTCCCCCATTGGAAACTCTTACCATAAATTGTTATGGCATGAAGTGGTGCAACTGTATCTAAAAAGGATGTTATAAAATTCCATAGGCATTGTATTGTGCCAACAAAGATCCTAACTTTAGTGACATTAGTAGGCATCATCTGCTTGGGTATGGCCTCCATCTTCACGAGACATATCTTGAGTTCCCCTCCACTAATCACATACCCAAAATACACCAATGAATACTGAGAAAACTCATATTTCTTAAGGTTAACCAACATTTGATGCCTTTTCAAAGTCTTTAACACTTGCATGAGATGTGAGATATGCTCTTCCTAGGTAGAAATATGAACCAATATATCATCTAAGTACACTATCACAAATGGATTTAGAAAGGGATGCAATACATTATTAATCAAACACATAAGTGTAGTTGGTGCATTACATAAACCAAAAGGTATTACTGGCCATTCATGATTGACCTTGCCTTGTCTTAAAAGTGGTCTTCCAAGTGTCTTCTTCTTTAAATCATACTTGGTGGTATTTCGATTTGAGATCTAACTTGGTGAAGTAATTGGCATGCTGCAATTAATCTAACAAATAATTGATCTTGGGCAGAGGGTATTGATTCTTGAGGGGGTGATCTTGTTCAAGTCTGTAGTAGATAAACATTTTCCAAGTCCCATCCCTTTTGGGTAGTATGATGATAGGTGACCTGCAAGGTGAGATTCTTGGCCAAATTACCCCTTTCTCTAGTAGTTGCTACAATTATTTCTGCATTTCATGTGATTCTAAGATGGATTGTCTGTACAACCCAATATTTGAAAATGGGGTGTTAGGCAACAATTGTATCTCATGCTCCACTTCCCTCTTAGGTGGTAACCCTTTAGGATTATGAAACACTTCTTTGTATCACTGCAACTCCTCCAACTGATGTTT
Source organism: Picea engelmannii (assembly GCA_009831015.1). Taxonomy (NCBI): domain Eukaryota; kingdom Viridiplantae; phylum Streptophyta; class Pinopsida; order Pinales; family Pinaceae; genus Picea; species Picea engelmannii. Next base: position 25,723 of record ML833162.1, read on the forward strand.
CTACTCTTTAGTACATCCCTCTAGAGATTCCTTTACTTTTATTGATTCATCACCTAGTTGATTCTCTCTTAATAAAATTAATACAAACTTCCTACTAGAACTGATCCATTTCTTGGATTGGTTAGCACTTATCAAAGAGATATTGGATTTACTTTTGTGTGCATTGATGATGAAAGTCTTCCTAGCCTTGATAAGGTGGTGCTATTTTTCACTCCTCATGAATATTGCATCCCTCATATACATGCAGGGGCTTCCAAACACCACATGACACGCATTGAGTGGTACTGCATCTACCTCCACTTCATCAATATAGTATGCACTTATAGATAATTTTATGTTACACTATTTAGTGACCTTAAGATTTTCATTCATATTTACCCATCCCAATGGATAAGGGTTAGGATGATCATGTACTTCCAATCCAAGCTTGCTAACTATATCTTGATGATATGAGGTTGGCCTATGAATTGCAATTGAATAAAACATCCATCTTTATCTTCTTGACATGGATATTAATATGGAAGATTTTATTCATCTCCTTCTCTTCCTTGTGATGAAGGCTACTCAAGTTCACCTCATTTTTCACTATGGTGTAGACCATATTTTCATAAACATTCGAGCTTCTCTCTACTTGATTGCCTAAGTACATGACTAGTAGGTTCTTCTTCTTGGAATCCTTTTGTTGAGAACTCAACATGCCCTCAAAATTTAAGAAATTTTGGGGTACCACTTTACTTCACTTTCATATTTAGAGTTTGATTTTTCACGGTCATAACTTGTTTTAAGACTTCGTCTTGGTTTCTTCTCTTTTTGTTAATTCTCGAGTTTGAGTTGAATGATCACTAGAAGGGAGAAAATATATATAGTTCTAATCTTGAGGAAAAGGGATTTAAGACTTAGTGGTTTTAGAAAATCATTCGAAAATCCTTACATTTCTTGACTTCCCTGATGCCCAAAAGACACTTTTTCAAATTGTCGATGCGCTAATTGAGCATCGATCATTTCTTTATATGAATCATGAAATAGACAAGAAAATTCATCGATTTTCGATCATTGATGACAATGTGAAATGTTGCAAACCAAGCAAGGACAAGCTAGGATACCTAATACCAATGATAAAACTTATCACATCAATTGTGGCCATCCTATTTTAACGAGAAATTGATCCTCACCATCAATACCTTGGATTGATATTATCCACGTTAGCATGATTTTGGCTCAATGAGCGGCCACATCATCCTATCCATGTCACCCTCCACGTCATCACATGTGGTTTGCGATTTCATCGAGGTGCATGAAATTATTGTGGAAAAGTATAAGGGCATAAACAAAGAGAGAAATTCACTCACATCGATGGGACCTATCAGTCATCGGTTAGTCATATGAGAGTACTAAAGAGAAGGCCCTTGACCAATGCAGATTCTTCACAAGTCACAGAAAGGAACATGCCCCAATTGCAAGATCTCAAAAGCCACCTCCTTCTCATTGATGGTCGATGTTTAGTCAGCATCAACGGACTAGAGCCCCAAGATCATCAATTTCAATGCATGAACAAACACATTGATGATCAATTTTCACCATGGATGAGTGCCCATCTAGACCATCCATGTTATGTGCATAAGTGAACTAAACCGTAGAAAAAATACTTAGCGAGAAATTAGTTGATTGTTTAGGTTTTAAGCCAAAATGGTTTCCATGCCTTGTTAAGCCCCTTTATTTTTGATCTATTCGAACATGCCACGTCATCTTAGGAGCTCCCGAAAGGTATGTTGCACAATGTACATGCCATGTCAACATCTCAAAAAATGTTTTATGATACAATAACACAAAGTAAAGGGTTGTCAACAAAAACTATTGTTGAGATCGACATATTTATTGTAACACAGAACATGTGAATCATAAGAAAATGCACACCCTTGAACCTTTATCTTAACATTCATTATGTGCCAACTCATCAGAGTTCAAAATTGTTAATAAAATGAAACAACAGTCCCCTCACACCATCAATTAACATAGTGCATTAATTTCAAAGCATGGCATGAATGACACATTTAAGCTCCAAAGATCCACAAAGATCTTGTTGTACTTGCTAATGGTAAATGCCAGATGAGACTGACATGAAAAAGGTATATGAGCTCGATTTGTTCTTTTATTGAAAATTATTTCCATTGATCTTTCGAGAGATTCCGCACAACAAGAAATCCCAAAGAACCAGGCATTGCACCCATCCAAAAGTGAATTACTATCAATTTTAAGTGTCATTGTTGAGATTGGTAAGCACTAAATCCCAAACCTATTTTTTCCTTCTCAGGTATTGCTTTCCATTCATCGATTAATTTATTGCTCACTTTCCTTGATAAGCTATGAATTTAACTAAAACATTTTTTATGTAGGAAAAATGCCTCCTCGTCGACCAACGACCCATCAATCGCAAAAAACACCAAAGGTAAAGAATGTACAGGTTGGAGAAGTTTCAAGTCCAATTGTTGTTGAATAATTGGAATCCATTCTAAAGGTAGAACTAGTAATTCAGACGCCACAAAAGAAGCCTCCAACTCTGTCACCACTGTACAAGGACACCAACTCCAATACAACATCCAAGGTATCTCTTCCCACCTGGCATGACTTGTATAATAAGATACATCATGATGATTTTCCAGAATTTATGCCCCATAGTGATCCAAAGGCTATAATCTTAGATGACCAAGTATTTTAAAAATATCAAACGATCATTGTTGTACATGGTAGCCTCCAACGCCCTTGTCCTTCCTTGTATAGAAACTCTAGAATGGACAATTAACCACACTAATGTCGACAAATGTTTAATAATTAATGTGAAAGGGCAGTGTGTAGGTGTTTTTCTTCTGGTGGAAATAAAAAAATACTACAAACTCAGAGAATTTGAGGTCAAGCTAAACACTGATTTCATGGTCAATTTTTATGACAAGCACAATACCAATCAACTGCTAGCATCCTGGTGGAAAGAAGACATGAAGCTGATGAATAGAGCCACGAGATGGTATAGTATCATCTACCTCATAGAATCCTACATGTTTTTAATGGATTTAATATGTCGATTATATGGAAAAAAAGACTGCTCTAAGTTTTCATAAGCATGGATGCCCCTAGCATACATGGTGGCCATATCAAGGAGTATCTTCAATTGGGGTGGAATCATATCGAAACAATTGGGTACCAAGATAGAGAAGGTGCAGAAACTAAAACCAAGAGAAATTCCCTCCTTTTTCATGGCTTCTTATTTACTAGATGTGATGTGTGTGAGGAACATCTTTCCAGGAATGGGCCTAAGTTGTCATGTTTCAATTTTTTTTTCATGTATATTTTAGTGCTCTATGGGACAACATGCATAAGAAACCCTATTCCATGATATGAAATGGATTATTGGCAAGGGTATACTTCATCATTGGTCAATAGTACCTCGAGGAGAAGATAACTTACCTTATAATATTTAGAGCCATTGGAGCCCCACACCTACTGCTAGCCTACATACCAGACTGAATGGTGTTGGGAGAAGTTTTCTACTAGACCATTTTGCAAGGCTTCAGTGCAACCTATTTGGTAAAAGATAAAAAGAGAGCTTTTATTCCATATGGTTTCCACATAGGGTACTATTTTGTAAAAGACACTACACAGGCAAGGAAAGAAGGTCTAAGCCATTTGGAATATAGGTTCCTCACATGAATATACCAGAAACATGATCCTAACAAATTAGTTTCTAAACATGTTGTTCCAGTGGTCTCTTAGTGGCCATATGCATATGATAGTTTTGATGACTAAAAATTCACTGAGAATGCATAGGATTGGAAGGAAGTCCTTCAGAGGAGAGCCAACCTAAAATTAACCCAGTTTAAGGATTTGTCAGTGAATGAGCAGGTTGAATTGATAGAGAAAACATTGAAAGAAGTTGTATGGGCATAAAGTGAAAGAGAAAGGGAAGAATAAGAAACAAGAAGGGATGAAACAGAAAGGCTCCTAGCAAAAGATGAAAGAGTATTTCATGAACACAAGAATAAACCAAAATTTCAGGTATTGGAGCCATTGAGAGTAACCAAAGTAGAAGTACATATAGGAGAGGTAGGGAAAGAACCTCTAAGGGAAACCTCACTTGAGGGAGGTAACAATAATCTAGAGTTGAGCATGGAACAAGTATAGGTCGGGAAACTGGAGCCTGTAATGACAACTGAGACCTTAACGAGAACACTAGGCATGAGAGTTTTGGCACCGATAAACATACATTTGATACTATTTATGATGATGACAGTGATGACATAGACACCTCAACAGTCCTGGTTGTAAATGAGTACAATTTAGAGGTACAGGAAGCCCAACCACCCGAGGAACCACAACGAGTAGAAACATCAAGGGTTTCAGGTACAACTGAAAACATCATGACTCAATCAGAACTGAGATCATTACCATCAAAGGAAGAAGAGGCTCACGATGAGAAGAATGAAAATGAAAATGAAGAGTCCAGTCCATAGGAAAAAATTCCAGAGAAATAAGAGAATGAAGAAGATGTAGATACTGGAGAGAATCTTGGGGAAGACATAGTTGGAAATGAGGGCACTAATACATTGGGCCCATTTTTTGATAATTTACTGACACATGTTCATCGCCACAATGTCACAAGTATGATAAAGGAAACAACCATTTTTTCATCACATCACCATTGTTTCAATTACGACATTCAAGAGTGTGTTGTAATATTGACGAACCGATCCTTCGTAAGAGCGACTAATGTGCCCCAATCAGTTGGTCCAAAATTCATCACTTTGTTGTCGGATGATCGACGAATTTGTGTCGTATGAGGGACTAATTATCAATGAATTTTCCTTGGTATTTCATCACAATCACATCAGGTTGTCATCTCTAATACGTTGGAAGATCGATGCTTGACCATCGTATGAGAGATTAATTAGCGATGAATGTTTCATGGTATTTTGTCTCCAGAATGTCAGTATGACAACAAACCAATGACAAACCTTCGACATATATTCCAGAATAGATCATCACGTTTCTTTTGCAATATCGATGATTTACCTATGAAAAGGTTGTATGTACGATGTTTTTATGGGAGGAGGAAAAAGACACTCTATTCAAACCATCGATGAACTGGGTTGTCGATGGTCCGACGAATGTGTGTGTGTGTGTGTATATATATATATATATATATACGTTCGACAAAAGGCTTGTAATATCATTGATATGACAATTTATTCTTAGCACTAGGGGTGCCATGATTGGAGGATTGTTTCCAACATAGTATAAATTTCATATGAATCCTAAATGCTTTACTGACACTGGAAATGATGCTTCATAAATGTGGTCATAAAGGAGAAGGTTCTACTATCCCAAAATAATTAGAAAAGGGAAGTAATGTTGCCATCATTGAAGATGAATCACAAAGTGATGTCTCTCCTCTCCCAAAGGAGCAACCTTTTGGTAGAAATGATGAAGGATCAATTGACATAGAGGATAAACTATGCTCAAAATTTCGAAATACCACCCCTGCTCGCAAAGGAGACATGTCTACCAGTCTTGATTGTAAAGAACCTAGCCTCACTTCTAGTCAGCTACTAGACTCAGATGGTATTAAAGAATAAGATTATAATGACTATCATGTTGATTGTGAGATGTCTTTTGTTCTAAGAGACCACCATGACAACCAAGAGGATGTGGGGGTTTATAGAATGGATGACCATATGCTTGAATATGGTGAATTCAATGAGGAGAGGCCAAAGTTTGAGGTAATGCACATTTATGATTATGATGGTGAACTTGTACCCACAATAGGTAGTCTTAGTGATTTCTTCTTGTTCAATTCAATGAGAGGCCCTTTATTCCTATCCTTTGATGAATATCCTCATTACTATGAAGATGAAAAAATTAAATATGATAGTGTAACTACTGCAGATACAGAAGAAAAATGCCCTAGCAATCCTGATACACACCTAGATCTAGGCTCATTTTGGAAGTGAAATAAAGGAGGATCACATGTAATGTTCCTTCAGGGACCACCAATTCATAATGATGACTACCAAATAAGGTGGGACGATCCTGAAGGGCATGATCACAATTATGATTCCATAAAGACCATTTTTGAAGGGCCCACTGAGTATGAAAGAACTACCAAAAATTTACTGTATGAGCCTGGGAATTTTCTTGATGAGACCATTGGTCTGCCATTGGGACAAGGAAATCACAAGTGTTATTTTATAAATTTGGGAGACCCTCCAATGTATGATACTGTGATATAAATGGTGAACATGGTGATATTGTGGATGACCCTTAAAATGGACAAAAATGTGGCGATCATTTGCATGACAATTGGAGAAATAAATTTGAGCTCGGGTCTAAGACACATGTTTGGGAGGAACTCATTGATGATGTACTAGATCATGATTATGTTGTTGCTGTTACAGATGAAGTATTGTTCCCAGAAGTTGGAAATTTTAATAACTCCAAATACACAAATAAATCCAACGATCAAGGAGATGCTTTGTACCCAGAATTTGAGCATGAAATCCCTTCAAAATTGGTTGTATGGACAGGGGAAACAAATTATTATAATAGAACCATGGAATTAATTGGGATAGAGGTACTATATGAATATCAGAGTAGCGATATGCCTTGTTTTTATAAACATTTTGAACCCCAAGAAAACCCAAGGGGAAGTAACAATGGTGATATTCACAATCTAGAGCTATTGTCAGAGTTGGAGTTAACTAAACATGATTTCTATAGAATGGGTTTTGAATATTTCCATATATATAATGGAGAATATATAAGAGGGGTCTTGGGAACAAATGGTGATTTTGTCTTTTGGCATACAAGGAAGATGAGTCTTCAGCCATCTTTTAATGACAGATGGGAAAATTTTGGTTGTTTTTGGTTGGAGGCATGAGACCAAAATTATGAAAATGATGTATTGCTAAAATAAATTGAGAGTAACATACTTGCAGAACTACCTCTAAGTGAAATTCCATATATCAACAAAATGTTTACCAAGTCCAAAAAAATTGACTTGTTGACATTGTAGATGAAGGTGTTGAGCCTATGTTCCTTTAGTAGACATATTTGCATGCATAGATAGAACTTCCATTGAAGACAAATAAAGTATGATTCATGCTTTGTTTTGACCCATCATGCAAACAATGTAGCATCCCCATCCCCGAGCTGGGCAATGCCACACCAAAATTACAAACTTTGATACCATTGAATTCACTAAAAATGCTCTGCAAATGAACAAATTAATGCAGAATAACAACGATTATATATATACAACATATACAGGAAAAAACCATGAAAATAAACACATAATATAACACAACACATAAATTAACACACAATAGACACTTATCTTTGGTAAAAATATCACCAATTGCATGCAGACCTTCCACATTCCTTCCAACCTTAGACTGCACTGCTCATAACTCTCAACAATGGGTCACCCCTGACCTGGGGATAAAAATCCACCTTGGTACATGAATCCTAACCAGGCTAAGGTATCTCAGACAATAGGAAATTTATACTTAGGTGCCAACTCTAGCAAACAACCTATAGTCCCTCATTCCCCACATGCCTGTCCCACCCCAGGAAGTGTTCCCCTTCTCTACTCAACAGTCCTTCGGCTGCCCCACTTCACTTTTGGGAATTCAAAAAAAGGTTGGACAAGAATTATTAAAGCCATGTATGATCTAGGTGGATATCAGTGGACACCCACCTTTTCCGACTGGCTCAAAATAGTTTTTTGGCAAATTTGACAATTTACTATTTTTAGCAGTTTTTAACATGCGGGGCCATTTTGAGGGCCCAAATGAAGGTTTTTTGATATCGATGTTCTCAATGATATCCAAAGGCATGATTGAGCTACCAAAATGAATCTCCTTGACGATACCTTTCCAACGAGCTATCATACGCCTAAAACGGAGATCGTATGCAAAAGTGACGACCCCGAGAAGTTGATGTACTAACTTACCCAAACGGGGCCCACATGACTTTTGGCACTTCATCTCCTAGGGTTAGGTTTTTGGATTTCTAGGACTTTTGACATTCCTGTTTATTGTAAAAAGGCCTTTAGAGCCTCATTGTAATCATCTTCTTGCGAATGCGAGTAGCCATCACATCTCTTCTCAGAGATAAGCTGCCACCATTCTATCAAGTCTTTCACTTTGTATTTTACAGTCTCTATACATTTATTTCATTAATAGAAATCATGTATTAGTATATATCTGTGTTTATGGTTGCATCTCTGATATATTTATGTTATATTATTGAATATCTGCGATATTTATGTCCATTTCTTTATTATATCTCTGATCTCATTTTGTGCCGAAAATAATCCGGATCAATGTAGTTGTAGCTTGACACCTTGGGAATCAATTCCTAGTAGTTCAGAGAATTCTCATGGGCCCGACAACCCGCCTCTTCAGTCCAGTTCCAAATATTTCCATGGTACAGGTACATGTATAGGTGATGGCATCATGAAGGTACAATTGACAATAGTAAGGTGTGGTGAGAATGACGATGGAATGATGAAGGAATGAAAGGAAATGAGCTAAAGTCCCCCAAACTTATGTGCATATTACCAACTTGACACTTTTCATGTTGGGAATTACATGCCCCCCCTACATGGTGATATGTTCCCCCTTAAAGACTTAGGATAAAATGAATACCCCATACTTTAAACTTTAGACTTTAGGAATATTAATAAAATATTCCTTTGGGATTAAGCCCCCTTAGCTTAGCCCCCTTTTCCTAGACTCTTAGGCCCCCTTTCCCATTCTTGTGGAGTTTATCCCCCATACTCTTTTATCAGGTAGTTCTGCAACAGTGATGTGATTTTATTAAAATTTGAGTGTGATTACATTTTACAAATATAGGCTCACCGACCTTTTATCTTTTGTCTCTCTAACCACACATGCACTCTGGCCTCAAAATACACATACACAAAGGTACTCTGGCCCAAATATCTTAGCTCACCAGCATATATGTATATTTAAATTTACATTTACAGTTGGGGTTTGGCCTAGGGGTATTACATTCCCCTCCCCCTTATTTATGCATTGTCCTCGGTGCATTATAAACACATGTACAATCAAAACTTCAAAAATCTTCAAAAGATGTGGGTAGTCTTCCCACATAGTATCCTCGTGCTTCCAAGTTGCATCCTCATGACTGTACTAGGTCCATTGGACCTTTACTATCCCTTTGGCTTGATTTTGGACCTACTTGATCTTCCGGTCTAATAAGTAAATTGGTTGCACTTGAAAGTCACCTTCTTGCTCCACTTGAATCACATTCCAATCAATGACATGATTAGCATCGGGTACATAATTTTTAAGAAATGATACATGGAATACATTATGAATACACATGGATGCAGGTAGTGCAAGCATGTATGCAACAAGACCAATCCTCTCCAAGATTTCAAACGGCCCACAATATCTCGCTACAAGTTTTGAACAGTTTCCCAACTTCAAGGAACTTTGTTTGGCCTTTAGTTCAAGAACATGTGGCCACCCACTTTAAATTCTCTGTGAGTTATGCCTTTATCAACATAAATCTTCTTCTTGTCTTTGGAAGTCTTTAAATTATGTTTTATTTTCACTATCTATTCCTCCATTTTCCTGAGCAATTCTAGCCCAACCACTGATCTATCTATTGGGTTGTCCCAACTCACTGGTGTGTTTCATCTTATACCATTAAGTGCCTCCAATGGGATCATCTTTAAAGATGCTTGGTACCCATTTTTGTAAGAAAAATATACCAAGTGTAAGTAGTCTTCCTGATTTTATGGTTTATCCATCACCTACATCCTCACAATATCTTCAATCACCTGATTTACTCTCTCTGTTTTCCCATTTGACTCTAAATGATAAGTTATGCTAAAGTTCGGATTTGTTCCTAATCCTTTGAATAATCCCTTCCAAAAATTGATGTGAACTTGGGGTCTGTGTTAGAAACAATTATCTTAGGCACACCGTGCAACCTATAAATTTCTCTCATATAAATATCAACAATGTTGGCTACCTTGTGAGTGAGCTTTACTATAATAAAGTGGGCAGCTTTAGTAAGCTTATCCACCACCCCCATGATGGAATCATGATGCTTGGTTGTTCTGGGAAACTTCGTGATGAAATCCATTGGTAGAACTTCTCATTTCAGCTCAGGAATGGGCAATGGATGTAACAAATCAACTGGGTGTATATGCTCAACCTTGACCTTTTGACATTCCAAACACTTGGCAATAAAACCGAAAACTTATTTCTTCATACCTGTCCAATAATATTGGCTCTTGACAGTCACAATAGTTTTCTGGTAACCTAGGTGCCCAACAAAAGACACATTATGCATTTATTTTAAAATCATATTTTTCAATTCCTGAGAATTTGACACACAAATTCTTCTCCTGTACATGATAATTTCATCATTTTCCATCTTATAGTCTTCAATTTTCTGCTGTAAATTACCTTGCTGAAAATTTTCCTTTATTTCCATGTACTGCTGATCTAATTTTGCAGCGTCTAGAATTCTATCTTTCAAATCTATCTGATACATGCTAATGGTTGTAGCATGCATCTCATGCACCCTTCAGCTGAGTGCATCAACCACCATGTTCTCTTTACCTTTTATATGGTTTATATCAAAGTCATATTCACTCAGGAATTCCAACCATCTTCTTTGCTTGAAATTTAAAGTTGGTTGTCTAAATAAATATTTCATACCACCATGGTTTGTCCTCAACTCAATTTTTCCCCATGAGGTAGTGCCTCCACATCTTCAAGGAATGCACTATGGATGCCAATTCCAAATCATAAGTAGCATAGTGCCTTTCATGCTCCTTTAATTTCCTTGATTCATAGCATACCACATGCACATTCTAACTAAGGATTCCACCAAACCCTTCTTTACATGCATCAATGCACACTACAAAATCTTCATTAGGATCAACAATTCTCAAAATTGGTGCACTGGTCAACAAATATTTCAAGTGTTGGAAACTTTTTTCACAATCCGATGTCCACTCAAACTTCACACCCTTCTTTTGCAAGAAAGTGATTGGGTGTGCAATCTTTGAGAATCCATCAATAAATATTTTGTAGTAACCTACAACTCCCATGAATGATCTTACCTCAGAGACATTCCTTGGTGTTGGCCACCCTTCAATGGACCTTATCATTTCTAGTCATTTCATTTGAAAAACTTATGAAGACAGTCGGTGCATTTGAAAACCCAAATGGCACCACTTTTAACTCATAATGGCCATACCTTGTTCTGAAGGAAGTCTTGCTGATGTCTTCTTCTTTAATTCTCACTTGATGATAGCTTGATCTAGGATCAATCTTGGAGAATATCTTAGAATATTTCAGCTGATAAAAAAGATCATCTATCCTTGGAAAATGATACTTGTTCTTCACAATTACCTTGTTTAGTTGCCTGAAGTCAATGCAAAGCCTCAAGATACCATCCTTCTTTTTCACAAACAACACTGGGGCACCCCAAGGTGACACACTTGGACGGATATACCCCTTCTTCAAAATATCCTCAAGTTGCATTTGCAATTCCTTCCACTATGGTGTACTCATCCTATAAGGAGTCTTGGATATCGGGGCTGCTCCAGGCATTATATTTATAGAGAAATAAATATATATTTTCAGTGGAAACCCCAATATTTATTTAAATACATCTTCAAATTCTTTTAGTAGTGCATAATCTTCAACATTTGACACTTTATCCTTAGGTGTTTCTTCCATTTGTGCTGCAAATATTTGACACCCTTTCCTAAATCTTTTCTTCAATTGCAAGGTTGAAACTTCTTTGATGGTTATTGTTCTGGGAATTCCCTGATCTTTCCTCAAGTTCCCTTCCTCATCCAAGTAGGCAAAGGCCTTATTATAACAATCTAGGACATCATGATGCTTTTACAACCAATCTATACTAATTAGGAAATAATATGATCCCAAATGGTATGATATTCAAATCAACTTTTTTGTTCATCCCATTCATGTCCATTGGGCATGCCTTAACCATCTCATTAATTTTCTTCTTAGCTCCTATATCTAGTTTCACCAACCAAGGTTTTCCAAGATTTCTTCTTGGCAATTGAAATATTTCCACGATCTTAAGATTTAGATAACTATGATTATCTCCCAAATCAATTAAAAAATAAATGGTTTGGTTGTTGATATTACCTTCCACTTCAATCATATGAGACTAGAAGTCAACTTACTTGTTATCCATAGCTGCATACATCCTTGGTACATTTCTTCCCATGTATTCCACTATACAAGCCTATTGTATATTATGAACAATCCTCACTTTTTCATCTCTATGAGGACAATCCTTGTACATGTGGTCTCCCCCACATCCCCAACATTGAATAGGTGGCTGCCTTGGTCTTTTCCCTATTGTCTCAGTCATTCCGGGTTCCTTAGGAGCTAGCTATCTCTGAGAGTTATTTATGAATAATGGTGGCTTGGTCCCCTTCTTCCTCTTTTCCATCTTGCTTTTCTTCTTGTCTTCCCAAGACTTTTGGAAACTTGGTCTTCCTCTATGCTGATCATAAAGGAATTTATCCCTCCTTTTGGTTTTCTCCAGTGTATTGGGATCATCATACTATATCTTATCACTGATAAATGATGACAGCCCACTCAGGTACCTTTGAATCTTAACTTGTACATCCTTGATGAAAGAAGCATATTTCGACAGTTCTAAGAATCTCCTTTGATACTCATCTATGACCATACTCCCAAGATTAAGTTCAAAGAATTCATTTATTTTCTTATGATAGTAATGTTTGGTTAAGTATTTATTTTGAAAATACCTTTTAAATTCCCTCCAAGTAACCTTCTTCTCATCAACGTGCTGCACTTGCACAAAGTGGTCCCACCACATTGATGCTTTTCCTTTGAGCTAGTAGATGGCGATTCTCCCTTCTACCCGTGAAGAATAATTATGTAATTAAAAGTTTTTCCTCATGCCCATTAGCCAGGTCTCCACATCCTCATTTTTCTTGTGCTCACCATCAAAATTATGGGGCTTGATTTAATTCATCTCTCCTTGTAGCTCATCTGCCTCATACCTCCTCTTATTCTTTCTGACAAGAGATAGACTTAAACTACTACTTTCTCTCCTAACTGAATGCCTTGGAGAGTGAGGGTGATGCATGTCAACACTTCTTGTTTTTATTCTCTCATCATGAGACATGTGAATCCTTAACTTGCTTGACTCGGTCTCCTTATCCATTTTCTTCTCTATTTTTTCCAAGCTTTGCATCAACTTGATTTTGAAGCCATCTTGCTTCTCCTTAGCTTTCCTAAGCCTCTCATTATCAACCTTATAACTTTGGAAATCTTTTTGCAGACTCTTGATGGTCTCCACCAAGTTCATGCTCTCCTCCCGGACTTCTTTATGTCTATTAGATTCATTCCTTTCATTACCCATGATGACACACAACCCCTTGACTCCATCCTCATGGTTGTAATTCCTCCATTCATCTTCCATAGTTTTGATATTTTTCTAATCTATTTGTTGTTAACTCTGGAAAATCTACAGGAAACAAGATTTGTTAGAGTAAATAATTATGAAATCTATAAATACCGGGCACACTTTTGTTCCATGAGAGTATCATAATATTTTCTCTTGAATCCTTGTGAATTTAACTTTTTGGTCCAAATTTATGGGTGGATACATGGAATATTATGTCCAATACTTTTCCAACTCCTCTTCCTTGCTCAATTTTGAATCTTGAGAAGAAAGTTATGGTCATTTGAATATTACCCATTAATTCCTTCTGTTCACCCCTCAATGAGGTGCAATTATTAACTGTGCTTATGAATCTTTGTACCTGTTACTTTGGAGTTTTGGAAGGATCCCAATTGGGTTTATTCATAATCATATTCTGGACACTCTAAATTCTAGCCAAGTTTCACCCTCATCTGATCTCTAGGATGCTAAATACAATCTGTTGAAGTTTTGAACCAAATAATATTTTTGACCTTGATTGCTATAGGTCCTCCCTTCTATTCCCTCCAATACATTTTTATGCACTCATAATTTTAATTTAGCCCATCTTTGTCATATATGGATCAAGATATTTACATAGACTTGTCTTGTGCCCCAATCTGATTTCGAAGTAGGACGTTATGGCCCTCAAAATTTAACCGAGTCTTAAAATTTACCCTCCACTGTTTGGGTTGTAACTCTCTCATACTAACTTCATTTGATGAATGGTTTACACCCATTAGAAAGATATACCCAAGCTCTAATATTTTGGATGAAAAAAGTGTGTCTTGTAAGTTTCGAATTTGACTTCTAAAAAATGTTATTTAGGCCTCCGAAAATGGTCTGCAAGTTGAACACCTAGAAAATGCCCATTTTCTGGGAAATTTTTCACTATTATATTTAAAATATGGTTAACTTATGCTGACATGGATGATGACATGTCAAATGAGTCCATATAGAACCTTGAGGTGGCACCATGTAAGCTCCCTCGACCAGTTATCCTTGCCCCATCAACTCCCCTCACCTCCTATCCCTCTCATCCATATCCTTTATCTCTTTTCCCTTCACTAGTACGCACATGTTATATTTCGAGCCCCACAATTCCTTGGCTTCCATGTGGAACCTTTGTTTTTTTTGGTAGGGATGGGATAGCTCCATCCACACCCATTTTCCTAGGCGCATGAAGTTACATACCGACATGATATAAAAATAAATATTTAGGGGGTGTCGACGGTGATTGAGGGCCCACATCACATTATGAATCCCCCTTCCTTGTTGAATGTTAACACATAGGGGCGGGTCTGCAAAAATTAACCATGGTTAAGGACTAGGTAACATGTCACACACTTGTGCAGTACGACCCCCCATCTGTGTTTAGCCTAACCCCATGGGACCCCTCGTAGTAAGGTTCTGCAAGTCTAACTCACGGTTCCTCCAGGCGGGCAAGCTTTGCCACTCAGGCTCCATGTCAAATGCCACCACTTCCATTTCTTCCACCATGTACCTGCCACTCTGGAAGTGCACATCACTTGTATAATACATCAGTTGACATGTATCCACCACATCATGCTGACGATAGCGTACGAAAAAATATCAAATTTTTTCCAGTTTCACCTATTTTCTAAATTTTTCCAAAATGCCCCCAAAATGCCCAAATTCATAAATTCATATTTTCTTTTTCAAATCGCCACTGAAACTTTGTATTTAATCTCTATATGGAAAATTTCATCCCTGTACATATAAATTAATCTTTGCACATGGAATTTGATCATTCCACGTCTAATTTCCCCATGAATTTAACCGTAAATTTGGGGCTTTTTCGAGGAAATGACTATTTTTAGTTATGGGTGCTCTGCAACAAAAAATTTTGTAATGGTCCCAAGCCAATATGCCAGGAACATCACGGTTTTGGGTGTCTTTTTAAAAATTTTCTGGTTGTGGTATTTCGTCAAACACTTTGTTGATCTACTTGTTTACATGTGTTTACTTGCAAGATGGCCTCTTGATTTTGGCCTTAGGGTTTTAGTTGATGATTTAGATGTGTGTTGCAGCAATAAAAAAGGAGATACAATCATGGAAGATACCTCAACCATATGCAATATAATAGACAAGCCAAAACATCTCAAATCTGATTTTATTCATGAATAGAAGACCCTGCTACAATGAAGATGCCGATCTGGAAACTCAATAGATGGATCCAATAATATAATAGGAGCAGCATACAAAATGCTCCAATAGGAGATACTATAAGCCTCCAAAGGCTGGGTATACCATGAAGACCAATGTAAGACTATCTAGGCCATTTGAAGTGTCAACCCCCGAAGCTGGAAGATGCCACGCCCTGCTGGATCACTGAATAGCCTCAATAATTCAGCCCTACTGCCAAAATATGTCCAAATGATCCGATGAAGATGCAAAACAATAGATCAAGTGATGGAAAGAACAACCCAGGTGCTCAAATATCCAAAACCACCCTCAAACCCAATGGATTTGACTCTCCTCCAAGGAATGGTGCGCCCCCCTGGATGCTTGAAACCCTAGATAATTTGACCTCTCTCCTAGAGACCTCCAACAACTCCACCAATCCACTAGAATGATAGATCAGGGCACGACAAGGAAAACCCAAGTGCTCAACTAGGCAAAATACTTGCTAGACCCATGGATCTAGCCACCCTCCAAAATGTGGTGCACCCTCCTCTTGGGAAATCGTCCCACTCTCAATACAAATGAATCCACCACCAACACACCTATAGAATCCACCAAGAATAATTCTATGACACTTGCAAAGGAAACCCAATACTTGGAATTCCCAAAATCACTTCTCCTCAGCTAGGACGAATCCTCCCTCAATGGATGGTGCATCCCTCTTGCTGGAAACCCCAACTGGTGCACCCTCTCTCTCTCTCTACACCTGCAACTGATGTAGAATCCTCTTGCAACTGAGTATATATGGAACTAGAATGGTGTGGGAGAGTATTGCATCTTCGAGACCAAGCTTGGGACAACCTAGGTGGAATCTTTCACCACCGAATCGTCCTCTAGGGTTTGTTAATTCAAAACCCTCAAAACCCCCAATGCTGGGCTCACTAGCTAGAAGCCATATATCAAAATGATAGACATACATGAATTCCATCAATAGAGGCCCTTGCCTTTCCTTTATACTTCATCCTCACCTTCTCTCTCCAAGTGACTTTCATTTTATTAATATTTAATTAATTAATTAACCTTTTTACCTCTGAAAAGTGCCTTATCTCTCCTTGTGGTTTCCATGGCCACTGAAAGTCACTTATATCCATCCCATCCTGTAATGTTTCTCCTCCCAATTCCAATGAGCTATTATATTGAGAGGTTCCTCCAAGTAATGTGCCCAAAATGACCTCTTCAGTGAATTTAATTGACTTATAGCTCAAAATACTCAAAATCATGGAAATCATCGGAATGCAACGAAACCGAAGCCAACCTGTGCGGAATGGATAATAATGATGAAATGGGGTGGATGATTCAATCCATATCTCAAAATGCCTCTCAATAACCCCTGTACTCACTATAACACCCATCTGGCTACTTTAGATTGTAAAGCTCTGCAATGTAATGATGTCCCAAAGTGGGGACATTATAGTCCTCTCTGCTAGAAAAATGCTTGTCCTCAAGCAATAACCGAATCCCCTCAACTATAATACCGGGATCTCATGTCCACCTGTGGGATACACAATAGAACCCATCCAAAGATGAACAATCACACATGCTGCCCCCTGGGTCCCATATCAAGTCATGAACTGCTAGCCCCTGGGACGCATAATCCTAAAATACACCAACTCCGTGAGTTTCCTATACATGACACATGGCCTCATCCCGGAATGAGTCCATCCTCCAAGATACTAATAATATTAACACGACCCCCATCAATTTCACTTGCAAATGCCAAAATGAGGTATTGCAAGACCTCTGTGAGACATCCTCAAGCGATGTGGTCGCATCAACACTGAAGCTCCATGGAAAGTCAGAAAAAATTTCCCCTACAAAGGTCCACTCACCTCTGTCAGTCAGTGAAATGCTTAATCCTGCAATCCCTGGGTCCCATGCTAACCTCTGTCTAAGATCACCATGCTGATCCTGCACCACTTTGACCATGACTGCCTGCCCCCTGCATGAATACTGGATCCCCCTCTCCTGGATCCTCAAACTAAAATACCTGTGACCATTGGACCTGCTGTCCAGAAACTGTATCTATAAAGACATCTCTATAGAATAAGTACCAGTCCAACCGCCCCCATGTCCGATCATGATGATCAAAAGTGAAAGACTGCCTCGCTCCCTCGGACAAATCCCTGTAGACCCACTCGAAATCGACCCCTGGTGGAGTGTGTGGCTCTCTGGCTCAACCTAGGTCACCATGTAGTGAAACATCCTACTAACCAGGTGAACTCCCGAATCCCATGGAAGACTTGGAATTTTATCACTTCAGCTATTCCTGTGTCGGACTGATCATTGTTGAAAGCCCTTTGTGCTCATTTGCTATCATCTAGCCTATGGTTCTCACCCTCACACATCAAGTCTCAACTGGCTTCCTATGACGATCCACCTCTATTCTGCGGGATGCTGTAAAAGTACTCCTATTAGGTGGTCTCGGCCCACACACTCTCCATGCCCTCTGCCACTATCTATCTCTCCTCATGCTGCTGTCCATGATAAAAAAATGTCGGAGGAGGGTAATAGGGTGATCCGTAGCTAATCGTAGGACTGAAAAATACCACCTGCCTCAATCAATCCCAAGGATTCGACCAAAATCACGTCTACCTGTACCCCAGATAACTGCTCACCCGTAGCCATCACTAAACCCCAATAATCAGGTACAACCAGAAGTAACTTCTCCAACTGCTAGTCAACCAACCTCCATCTCTCATCTCTCATGTAGTTGTTGATATGGTGAATGTGCTCTCTCATATCCATGTGCTGCTGCAAAGGAGGGGAATCTGCATGCTCCCCTAAGTGTGTCTCCTCCCTACAATCCCATACATATGTCTGTATTTGACTGCATATCTCGGCATGTCTCTGTGAACTATCCCTCCTCATTGTATGCCCCTGCATACTCATGTCATCTCCTGTATACCGCTGATGCATCATAGATCCTGGGCGTACTACTGGATCAACCTCTACCGAAAGGTCAACCACTCTTCGGATATGAATGGAAGTGTCCTCCATTAATTGGTTCCCCTCTGCTAGACCACCAACATTCTCTAGCCATGTGACCGAAGGACATATCTGACCACTAGGATATATGAAGATGATCTCTGACAAATCTCCTCAAGAAGCTCCTCTAATCTGGACTCTGATTCTTGAAGGGCTATCTGTGTGCCTCTCAAGAATCCTCGAGTGCTCTCCAACTCCTGAGTGAGTCGGTCCACCAACTCCTGAACCCTCAAGGCTCTGTGATACATCTCACCAATCCCCAGTAGTTAGTCCATGTCTATCAACAACTGCTAGAAGTCGGACCTCACCACAGACATTCTCTCTAAGAGAGTATGAAAGTCCTCTATGGAAAATGCCTCATCTAAAATATCATGTGCCATTGATTCCCTCCAACAACAATTGACCATCAATGCATGCATGTCATCAATGGACCTTGTGGCTACCATGATCATATCCTCATTGACTCTCAGCTGTCCTGTCAAGTAGTGTGATTCCTGATCATAGTTATGATGAGGTGCCACCTCATATCCATCACTACTAGTGTCAGTCCTGCTGGTGTCAACTCTGGAATCCCCAAAAATACTCTTTGCATAAAATAATGCGCTGAACTTCCCACTATATACTGTGCTACCAGGTCCTCCTTTATGCCACTGCACCCCATCACTAGATGCTATCTCCCTCTGAATCACACTATATCCTGTATGAGAATCCGTGTCCTCCTGTTCACTCACCCTGCTACTATCATCTACACTTGGATCCCATATAGATGTATCTAGACACATGCTATGGTCGTCTCGACCAATAAAGAGTGCATCCTCATCAATGCAGGCTGATCCTGTAAGTAAGTGCTCCATCAACCTGTCTATCTCCCTAATCTGCTCAACTAATGGAATCTCCAAAATCTGTGACTCAATCTCCTCATGCTGATCTGTATGTGTAAGGTCAACTGTCCGTACGTCCCGTACCTCCTCCTGGATTTGTGGATCTACATGTCCATGATGTGCATCCCTCACATATGGCTCCTCCACCATATATAACATTCCACTACTATCCTCATATGTCATGGCTATCATGGGAATCTGGAAAGATGGAAGATGCGTCATGACCACCATAGGAAGATGGTCATTTGAAGGTACTAACACGTGGGAGTCCTCACTAGTGTCACCACTCTGTTGACGTGTAGGGTTATCAATGGTATGTGATATGTCTTCTTAGACACCAGTGCTATCATGATGTCCATCCAACTATTCCTCCAATGTGCACGGGTCACTATCCTCCTCAAGTGTGCAAACATCACTAGCCTCTGTGGTAGAGTCACTATCACTAGCCTCTGTGCAAGAGTCACTGTCATCATCAGAATGCTCCGAATAAGAATCTATCAATCCATCCTCACATGTCTCATCATCATTGTCATAGTGTGCTTCAATAATGTGCTTCTGATCATTTCCCTTACACCTATGATCTTGTTCCCAAGGCACCTTGCAACTGTAGCAAAGATGTGTGCTCCTAATGGGTGTGGGGTTCCTCTGTTCTTCCAACCATCTAGATGCTATTGCTCTCTTTTCCTATGCTACGATGATCCTATGTAAAATATCCTCTTTTCTCCAATGGGTATTTCTATAGGATGCATACTGTGGGTAGGTTATTAGGGCCTTAGTTTCCTTGCTAAGGGCGGAATATTTTATCTCCAAGCATGTTATCTCAAAGGATATCTCATCCATTTCTTTCCAACTATCCATTTATCCCTATGAGAGACCCCTCAGGTTGGTAGGATTTTAAGCTCTGATACCACTGTAATGGTCCCAAGCCAATATGCCAGGAACATCATGGTTTTGGGTGTCTTTTTAAAAAATTTCTGGTTGTGGTATTTCGTCAAACACTTTGCTGATCTACTTGTTTACATGTGTTTACTTGCAGGATGGCCTCTTGATTTCAGACTTAGGGTTTTAGTTGATGGTTTAGATGTGTGTTGTAGCAATAAACAAGGAGATACAATCATGGATAATACCTCAACCATATGCAATATGATAGACAAGCCAAAAAATCTCAAATCTGATTTTATTCATGAATAGAAGAACCTACTACAATGAAGATGCCAATCTGGAAACTCAACAGATGGATCCAATAATATAATAGGATATGCATACAAAATGATCCAATAGGAGATACTATAATCCTCGAAAGGCTGGGTATACCATGAAGACCAATAGAAGACGATTTGGGCCATATGAAGTGTCAACCCCCCAAGATGGAAGATGCCACACCCTATTGGATCACTGAATAGCCTCAAAAATTCGGCCCTGCTACCAAAATATGTCCAAATGATCCAATGAAGATGCCAAATAGTAGATTGGGTGATGGAAAGAACAACCCAGGTGCTCAAATCTCCAAAACCACCCTCAAACCCGATGGATCTGACTCTCTTCCAAGGAATGGTGCCCCCCCTTGGATGCCTGAAATCCTAGATAATTCGACCTCTCCCCTAGATACCTCCAAAAGCTCCACCAATCCACTAGAATGATATATCAGGAAACGACAAGGAAAACTCAAGTGCTCAACTAGGAAAAATACTTGCTAGACCCATGGATCTATCCACCTTCCAAAATGTGGTGCACCCTCCTCTTGGGAAATCGTCCCACTCTCAATTCAAATGAATCCACCACTAAAACACATCCAGAATACACCAAGAATAATTCTATGACACCTACAAAGGAAACCCAATACCTGGAATTCCCAAAATCATTTCTCCTCAGCTAGGAGGAATCCTCCCTCAATGGATGGTGTGCCCCTCTTGCTGGAATTCCCAACTGGTGCACCCTCTCTCTCTCTGCACCTGCAACTGATGTAGAATCCTCCTGCAACTGAGTAGATCTGGAACTAGAATGGCATGGGAGAGTATTTCATCTCTGAGACCAATCTTGGGACAAGCTAGGTGGAATCTTTCACCGCTGAATCGTCCTCTAGGGTTTGTTAAGTCAAAACCCTCAAAACCCCCAATGCCGGGCTCACTAGCCAGAAGCTAGATATCAAAATGATAGACATACATGAATTCCATCAATAGAGGCCTTTGCCTTTCCTTTATAATTCCTTCTCACCTTCTCCCTCCAAGTGACTTTCATTTTATTAATAATTAATTAATTAATTAAATCACTTTAATTAATTAATTAACCTTTTAACCTCTGAAAAGTGCCTTATCTCTCCTCTTGGCTTCTTTGGCCACTGAAAGTCACTTCTAGACATCCCATCCTGTAGTGTTTCTCCTCTCGATTCCAATGATCTATTACACTGAGAGGTTCCTCCAAGTAATGTGCCCAAAATGACCTCTTCAGTGAATTTAATTGACTTATAGCTCAAAATACTCAAAATCATGGAAATCGTCAGAATGCAACGAAACCAAAGACAGCCTATGTGGAATTGATCATAATGATGAAATGTGGTGGACAATGCAATCCAGATCCCAAAATGCCTCTCAATAACCCCTGTACTCACTATAACACCCATCTGTCTACTTTGAACATCGTAAACCTTTGCAATGTAATGATGTCCCAAAGTGGGGACATTACAAATTTGGCTAATTACAGGTCCAAATTTTCCCAGTTTGAAATTTAAATTGGGGATTTTATTTCCTGTGCTTGATTCCTTCAATTTTCCCATGAAATTTCCCCCAATTTCACTGCAATAATTTTCTTGAACAGATTGCAGACGTACTATTTTTGACATTTTGTCAAACAATTTTCTTGTAGACTCTACAATTTCATTTTCTACATTCTATTAATTTTCCAATCTAGGATTAGTGTTGAAACTGGAGCTTTGATACCACATTATAGCATTCCTAACCCCAAGCTGGGAGATTCCACACCAAAATTCCAAACTCTTATACCATTAAATTCACTAAAAATGTTGTGCAAATGCACAAATTAATGCATAATAACAAAAAGTATATAGATATAGCATATACAGGAAAAACCCATGAAAATAAATGCATAAATATTAACACAACACATAAATTAACAAACAATAGACACTTATCTTTGGTAAAAAGATCACCAACTGCGTGCAAACCTTCCAAATTCCTCCCATCCTTAGACTGCACTGCTCATAACTCTTAGCAGTAGGTCACCCCTGCAATGGGGATAAAACTTCACTTGGGTACATGAATTCTAACCATGCTAAGGTCTATTAGAAAATAGGAAACTCAGACTCAGGTGCCAACTCTAGCAAACAACCTACAGTCCCTCATTCCCCACATGCCTGTCCTACCCCAGGAAGTGTGCCCCTTCTTTTCTCAATAGTCCTTTGGTTTCCCCACTTCTCTTCTATGGCTTCAATAATAGGCCAAAAAGGAAGTCCCAGAGCCCTTTAGTTTCAACTTGGCACCTTGGGAATCAATTCCCAACAACTATCTTACTTAGAGAAAATGCTCATATGCCTGAAAACCAGCTTCTTCAATATCCCATGGGCCTAACAACTCGCCTCTTCAGTCCAGTTCCAAATATTTCCATGGTACATGTACAGGTATAGATGGTGGCAACACGAAGGTACAATTGAAAACAATAAGGTGTGGTGAGAATGATGAATGAATGATAGGAAATGAACTGAAATAATCCAAACTTATGTGCATGTTCCCAACTTGACACCTATCATGTCGGGAACTACATGCCCCCCCACATGGGCCCACCACATGGTGATACGTTCACCCTTAAATAATTTGGATAAAATGAATATCCCATGCTTTAGAATTTAGACTTTAGGAATATTAATAAAATACTCCATTGGGCTTAAGCCCCCTTTTCTTATCCCCTTTTTTGTAGACTCTTATTCCCCCCCTTCCCATTCTAGTGGATTTTATCCCTCCATACTCTTTTATTGGGTAGGTTTGAAATAATGATGTGTTTTTATTAAAATCTGAGTGTGATTACATTTTACAAATATAGGCTCACTGGCCTTTTATCTTCTGTCTCTCCAACCTAATAACCACAAAGGCACTATGGCCTCAAAATACATATATACAAAGGCACTCTTCCCCAAATATCTTGGCTCATTGGCCTATATGTATATTTACATTTACATTTACAGTTGGGGTTTGGACTAGGGGTATTACAAACGGAGCGAGGGATTCACTGGACATCCTTTTATTCTTTGAGAAGCTTCACACTTGATAATGATTATTTAGTTGGATTAGGCTCATCCATAACTAGTTATAAGAAGGATGTTCATTTTCAACTAATATGAAAAAATGCTCAGAATGTGTATGTCCAATATATAATGTTTTCCCTTCAATTTTCTTTTCTCTTTGTTGGCTAGAGCTAGTCCTCTTATGAAAATATTAGTGCCAAGGGAGTGGAGCTGTGGTGAATTCTCTCTCTTCATCTTCGTAGATTTTTGTAGTTGAATCTAGTTAATATCAGGATGATCATTGCATATGGATCTCACATTTGATTTAAGATAGAGTGGTTAGTTTCTATGGAATTTATGATCATAATATTAGCTCAAATAAATGGATGGTTTTGACTAGATTTCCTTGTCTCTTCATATTGTGAAGTGGAGCGTGATTGGTGTCGATGCCAAAATATTCTTAAGATATTTTTACCTCAAAAGGAAAAAATGGGTTTGAGTATATTGGTTAGTATACATGGTCTAACTATAGATGGGGACATGATAAGGTGCATGCTAGAATAGATTGATTCTATGGGCTATGGGAAGATTTGATTTTCTCTAGTTGGATTCATCTAGTTGATGTTATTTTGTATGTGACTAGTTTAGATCATCTTCCAATTCAAACTATAAATTTCCTTGGGACAATCCATTAATTCAACCCCTTATTCATTGTTCAAATAGAATGTCTCTCATTTAGAGTTGGATGATTTACCATCCCTTGTTGTTGAAGATCATGTTGAATTCAAAGGTATGTTTATCTCCCATTTTTAGAATTTTTTTTCTCATTATCATTTGATAGATGGGATGGTTTTTACTAGAGATGATTGTTGCAGTGTGGTCCACCGTAAGGTTTCTTATGGTGATAGGGATAAGTTAGACACATATATTTCCAAGGAAGAATCTTTTGCTTTAGTGTCTTTTATTCCAAATGGTTAATCTCCAGGCATGGATGTCCTTGCCTTATGATTTCCACAAGGCCATGTGGGATGCTATTGGTGATGAACTTTTTACTTTGGCCTCTAAATTTTTCGCTACTGGTAAAGTCTCTGGAAAAGTATGTGGTTCATTATGAGCAGACACAATTTTTGTAACAAAGACTCCTTCTTGACACTATCATTTCTACATGGGAGTTTATGGAGTGGGAAAGGGACATTAAGCAACAAACTCATTATATTGCAAGTTTATTTTTAAAAATCACATGATTGGGATAGTAGTGTTTTATTTTTGAGGTGTTGATTGTTTTGGGGTTTGGCCCTTCCTATGTTTCCATAGTGCACACTTTGTTCAAGAATGATTCCTCTTTTGTTTAAGACAATAGGGCCTTTTCCCCTCAAATTTATTTGAATTTTTGTATTCACCAGGGATGTCCTTTATACCCTTATTTATATATATTGACTAGAGATGGTATTGATTATTCATTGGAGGGTTCTCACATTTCTATTCAAATTCATGGTATTCTTATCCTAAATTTTTTAGAGATGGTTAACAACCACTTTGAAGATGAATTTCCTCTCTCAATAAAAGTAGAAAAAACCTACTATTTATGGCACCCTTACTTGTCTAGGAATATTTTTCTCTACCTCGTGTGCCATAATTGATGCTCATAAAACTAAATTTCAATTAGTAGGTTAGGAAGCCCCTTGATTGTATTTCAGGTGCTTGTTTTATAATGTGTAATGGTTGCTTGGCAACCCATTGGTATTGTTGTGGGTGTCTATGATATGTGTCATAGGTGAAATACTGATTTTTCTTCGACAATGACCTTTATTACATTAAAATATTGAGAATTCACTTAATTCATTCATTTTTACATAGATTAGTTAGGAGTAGAGCTCTATTTTTGTTTCACTATACAAGCATTTATAAGAAAGAGAAATTTGAAGTGTCACTAGATTCATTCTAAATAAACCAATAAAAACGTGTTCACATGTTGGGTAACATTCAAGAAATGATATTGATGGAATGGCAATTGTGTATGATGTTGGGAAAAAGCCAGATGATGTAAGTGTGAGGTGGTCTTAGTAGGCAGAGTAAGGTGCGCCTAAGTATTGAACAACATGGAAAACTATTTTGGTAAGTGTAGAGATGCAAAACATGGCAAAGAGATAAGAGTTTCTTACATAGGTTACATAAGACAACTTGGATAATTGATGCATTTTGGGGAGAATGAAAACCCAAGTGGGTTGGATGTTCCTTGGTTCATGAGGTGCAATTTTCTAGGAAGAGTGCATTGGGAAAGAGTGCCACATTTTGGGGTTTCAACATAACTGACAAAGCAATAAGGCCATTTACAGTGGAAAAGACATCAACGATAAGGAATTGGCTAAAAATCCTTGGGAATAATTCAAGATGTTGGTTGTAATTGCCTAATAGTTAAGTGCATAACATGAGGGCCACATATATACTTTTCCTTGGAGGTGGTGGTGAGACAACCCATTTTAGGGAATTTGGTTTATACACCTCTCTAATTTAAAGTGGAGGCTATGAGACTCTAAGTCACTCAAGAGGATTCATTCAATAGGTTGGACGTCAAAGGATTTATTTACTTAGAAGATAGAGTAAATAATATTGGGGTTTTCTAATCTTGAATAGTGTAACTTGAGGAGGTAAAACTTGGAGTGTCAAGACTAGGGAAGAATTGACAAGTGATTAGGGCATGGTAGGACTATTTTGAGAGTGCTATTGAAGAACGAAATGTATATGAGGTAGACCTATGGGTTTTTCAAAGGTTTGTTGCTACAAGTAGGGTGGCACTAAAGTAGAAGCAAATTAGTTGATTTGTACTTATACAAAATTAGTCACAGGAAATGGCCAAACTCCTATGTGTACTCTTGTTGTTGTAACATTATTCATTAATAAATTTTAGGCACCCACCTTGAGTGTCACCCTAACAATGCAATGTTGTGAATCCTTTATGTGTGATATTATCGTTCCTTGCAATGTTTACTTGGCTAAGGTAGTGTTACACACCTTAAAGTGCTTAAAGTGAAAACTTAGGTGGGAATATCTATGGTCATGAAAGTTGGTATTAGAGAACAACTTTTCTAAAGGAAATTTGAAATGTCAAATTGTTGATTGCTTCATAATTTGTGCATGTTTCTTGAACGTTCTTCTCCTCCAAGGGAGCACATTGGTGATTGATAGTTCCAATGACAAAGAGATGGAATAGACCTCAAAGGCTTATTTTGACCAAGGAATCATACTTGGATTGTATGAAACCAGTTAATGGATCTTAAACATACAAGCAAGGTCCATGAGTGCATCAAGGTGTTTTTGGGTCTTACGTTGGAAATAAAGGATGCGGCTGATGAATATATGTTGTCTCATTTTATGAAGGGGATACAACCTTGGGTGGAAAATAAAATATGGCACTAGAACATGCATAATCATTACTTGGACATTGCTATAGTAGGTAAGCTTTTCTACTTCAAGAATGTAGGAAGAACTCCAAAAGTAGATGAAGGAAATTTAGGAGAGAAGCAACATGGAAAGAACAAGAATAAAGGAAAAGGAAAGACAAATACATCTAGGAAATCTAGCAAGGGTAAAATTAGGAAACCAAATAAACCTAAGGAAAAAAATGGAGGTAAGCCCATTGTTTGTTGGATCTATTAAAATGATCATTATGCTAAGAATTACCCATTAGAGAAAAAATTGAATGTTTTGGAGCAAGTGGATCAACCTTCATTTGGTGTATTTCTAGAAATAAGTGATATTGGTATAACTTGGATCAAATAGGCCAGACAAGAGTTTACAATCTTATATATGTGTTCATGCTATACAAAGGTTTTGTAGATAATAACCAAGATAATAGAATTGGTTTTGTCAGGTCATCCAACAAAGGCATGGTGAATAAACCAAACATGACGGAAATAGACTTGTTGATGTAATGATAATCTTGAGAATGTAACTAATAATGTAACTATCTAATGATGCAAGAGAAGTAAATTATTTGTACCTTGCCATAAATGCATTGTGGATTGTGGAGGTGATTTCCTTTCAAACCTACATTTGTCAAAGACAATAATAGGTTAAATTAATGAATAATAACTAAACATCATTGAGGTTTCATTTGACAAAGATAATTAAATGTTATATGACTGAATAATAATTAAACATGTACAACACTCTAGAAATACTAAAGGGGATACCTCATGAATGAGCTCCTCTTGGTTTTGAGAATAATTTCTTCTCTACTAAATAGGACCAACCACATGAAGGTGGAAGCTTGTTTTTCCCCTCCCCCCCTCACACCACTCTCAATTCCCTATACCCAATCATACATAACAAGTAGCAAAACAATAATTAAAGGTAAATGAAAGAAATAAGGTACGTGCATGCAAAACATACAAGGTCCACACACAACTAGCAAAACAAACAATTGTACAGTCAATAATTTATATTAATAAAATTTTCACAAAGATATGTATAATATCAATAAAGTATTTGGTACTTACAATTCAAGCTTTTAATGTCAAGTAACCACCTTGGCGAAGTTTGCTTTCCATGTTTTTTTAGTCTTTCCTTGGTTGCTTTTGATGTGTCTATCAAATATTTGAAATATCTTATAACATACTTGAAAATTTTCATAGGCTCCAAGACATGTCAAAAACAACCAAGGAAAGACTAGAAAAAATGAAGGTTCTTTGTCATCAACATCGTGTTCTATATCCTGCCTAAAAAATTTCATCCCTTCTTTTCCCTCCTCTATAAGTGGATTAGACCCAGATCGTGTAGTTAGAAAAAGGGGAGAATCAATACTAGACAATGAATTGTACCTTGTTGAAAATGCATTGTAGATCGTGGAGGTGACTTCCCTTCAAACCTGGATTTGTGAAAGACAATAATATGTTAAATGAATGAATAATAACTAAGCATTAATGAGGTTGCATTTGACAAATAGAATTAAACGTTATATGATTGAATAATAATTAAACATGTACGACGCTCTAGAAATACTAAAGGGGAATACCTCATGAATGAGCTCCTCTTGGTTTTGAGAATAATTTATTCTCTACTAAATAGGACCAACCACGTGAAGGTGGAATCTCATTTGGTTCATCCCCCCCTCACATAAATCTCAATTCCCCATACCCAATCATGCATAACATGTAGAAAAACAATAATTAAAGGTAAATGAAAGAAAGAAGGTACATGCATACAAAACATATAAGGTCCATGCACAACTAGCAAAATAAAAAATTGTATAATCAATAATTTATATTAATAAAATTTGCATGATAATATGTATAATGTGAATAAAAGTGTTTGGTACTTACAATTTAAGCTTTTAATCTCAAGTAACCACCTTGGAGAAGTTTGTGTTGCCCATTTTTTTTCTACCCTCCCAAAAGTTGTGCCATGATTTCACTACATCCACACCTCCAAAAGGTCATATGTCCCTTTCATTGAATCCATCATTGTCTTGTCACCATTTATGTATCTCCCATTTGAGATTTTAATCTCAAGTAACCACCTTGTCAAAGTTTATGTTGCCCATGTTTTTCTAGTCTTTCCCTGGTTTCTTTTTGTAGTCTCCCAAACATGTCAAAAACAACCAAGGAAAAACTAGAAAAACATTGGGAACACAAAACTTGTTGGAAATGCATTGTGGATCATGGAGGTGACCACCCTTCAAACCTTCATTTTTCAAAGACAATAATAGGTTAAATGACTGAATAATAAATAAACATCTATGAGATTGCATTTGACAAATAGAATTAAACGTTATATGAATGAATACTAATTAAACTTGTACAATGCTCTATAAATACTACATGGGAACACCTCATGAATAAGATCCTCTTGGTTTCAAGAATAATTTATTCTCTACTAAATAGGACCAACCAAGTGAAGGTGGAAGCTTGTTTCGCCCCTTCCCCCCCCTCACATCACTCTCAATTCCCCATACCCAATCATGCATAACAAGTAGAAAAACAATGATTAAAGGTAAATGAAAGAAAGAAGGTACATGCATATAGAACATTTAAGGTCCACGCACAACTAGCAAAAAAAAATTTGTACAGTCAATAATTTATGTTAATAAAATTTGTCTTGAAAATATGTACAATTACTTATTTTTTTGTTTCTTATTTTTTATAAAACCCATGAGTGTATCATCATCACAGTCATCTTGATCCCGACCTTCAGATATTGGGTCCTATTTTTCTGCTGGAAGGTGATGGGTCATCTCAAGAATTATACTACTTCTAGTAGCATGACATGGATGCTGATGCACTACAGGGGGCATGCCCACTATAATAACAAAAAGTATTAAAAGGACATGGTTAGTTATTATTCATAACAATGTTTCATTAGTATGCATATCATTACTATGTTTTTTACTTGGAGGAGTAGTGGACACCATTGGTTGGATTTTTGTTGGTTCCTCTCCTCTTCAAGCACCCTCATTTACATGCTTTGCCATTGAAACAAGAAAAGTTAGAAGTACACCATCTAAGGGAAATATTTATAATTGTCATATTATAAATTTTGTTTTAAAGAAAAACATACCACAATGGGTTTGAGAACCACTAGTATCATGGGGTTGTTGTCCACCATCGTCAAATGAATCGTTGTTGCTTGCCTGCTCAAAACATATAGAGACCTAATTAATTGATGAGTAAAATCAATTTCCAATATATTGGACAAACAATCAACAACTACAATCTTGTCATTTTATTTACCAACTCATTCAAAGGGTCAGATTGTGTCTATGATCCCTTCCTTTGTCAATTTTCCACCATAGCTTGAAATATGAACTTGAAGTTGATCATCAAATCTTCTTTTGTGGAGGCACTGCTGAAGCTATCCCCCTGCATTGCATGGCATAATATATGGATTTTTATTTACTGGCTGCAATTAGATAAAATTTGCATGATGATATGTATAATATGAATAAAGTGTTTGGTAATTACAATTATAGATTTTAATCTAAAGTAACCACCTTGGCCAAGTTTGTGTTGACTATGTTTATCTGGTCTTATGTTTGTTTCTTTTGATGTGTTTGGGAGCCTACGAAAAGCTTCAATTATGTTATAATATATTATGATTTTTTCTATAGAACTAAACTAAATTCAACATATTCAATTCAAAATATCATATATTACCTTCCAGGGATAGGTGGTGTCTTCCCTTCACTTATTAATGAACTCTCCTTTGCATCCTCCTAAATATTCTTCCATTCCCTCTCAAGAATGGCTAGAGGATTATCATACTTAGAGTTCTTTTTCGATTGAAACCTATATTGTAAGAAACCCAACCCCCTAAGTACCTTTTTAATGGATGGGGTATTAAGTTTTTCTTTTCCTTAATTATCTCACATCCTCATATAGAGAGTACCATCATCTTCTGATCATCAAGAGATTTCCGATGATTGTACTCATGCTCAAAACCAAGATTTCGATCAGAAGTTACAAGCTCCTAAAATTTCTTGAATTTCATTTATTGATTCCATCTTAGAGCCACATGGTTCCCCATTTCTCATTCCATCCAACATGGCACTAATGTGGAATCTTCCACCTGGCCCATCTGAATCCCCAGCTCGACAGTTTAGATCACTTCATAGATTTTCTTCTTCTTCAAAGTCTTCCCATCAGGTTTAGCATATTTCTAGCACCGAATCCACTCCGATAGACTCTCTCCAACCACATGCACTCTGATAGATCTAACCTACAAATCCAACGACCCTTGGGGTTGGGAAATCAACGACTTTGATTATTTCAAAGTCGCTAACTCACACTAGGAAACTTATTCAAACTAGGAAACTTGTCAAGGTTTATTTCTTTTCACAGAAGGGTAAAATTTTGAGCTTCCCATTTCTCATGCACGAGGCAAGAATTCATAGTTTTTAATAAATGAGTTTCCAACCTTATTATTCAAATATTAAAGAATTGAAATGGTAAATTTGGGAATTTACCAAGAGTTACCAGTCTTTACCTTCCATGCAATTTTTTTCCACAAAACATATAAACATATATAAACTCATGTGCAATTTATTTGTTTGAATTCTTTTCCAGAACATTACATTTCTTGGAAATAAAATTATTCATGGTGAAACTACGTTTTTACCATAAATTTACTATCCTCCTATTTTCATGCAATTCTTTACTATTTTCAAGGAATAATTACCATCCTCAAATCTTTCCCCTTTTGTACATAAATCCATTGTATAACTCCTGGTAAAAATTCATTTCATACCAAATACTCATGAAACTTAATTAATAACATTGCATCCAATTCTTAATTTCTTTTTATTTCAAATTAGGAACTTGTATTTTATTTCTCCTTTTATGATCATTTATTTTAAAATACTTTGCCTCTCTTAAATATTTGGCTTATCCTCCTAAGGTCAAACAAAGATATGAACTTCTCTCTAACTCTAAATCCTAGGAGATTTTCCAAGCGAATAGAATGGCCAAGGCCAACTGACCAGTCTTCAAGTTTATATTAGCAATTTCGTTCCCTTTACCAAGTTGTTCTCCGAGGGATTTAATGGCTTAGTATTTTACTAATAAATTATGGATTTTTTCACATAGATTACTATAAGTTACCAACCAAAAATTTGTTCATGCTTTGAGTGACAAACACTTACTACAACTTCCCTTTCCAAATAGAGACCAATAGAAAGCCGACAATAGAATAGTTTTTTCCAAACCTTATTCTAGATTTCACAACTAGCCAAACAATTAGAGTGACAATTCCACCATTTGAATAGAATAAAAATTTTAGCAAATAAATAACACATGAATTCCATAATGTTAAATAAACATGTCATGACATTACAAGACACTTATTTGAAATCTAGAAATCACTGGAAACCGCAGAAGGGTGTGCCACTTTCCACCCAACCATAGGAACAACTGATCTTGGTGCTTTGATAACTGTCCAATGCTTAGCCAGAATATGATTCCATGAGAGGAAGTTCTTTTACTCAACATATGAGAAAAGATGAAGGCCACTCTCCTTCACCTACAAGAATTCAACAAACCAAGTCTTCAATCCACCAAGCAAGGGGGATGCTCTTGTGACAAAGAGATTCAACAATTTCCATACATAGCGTAAGGGGGGAATTTCATTTCCCAACAGTCCTTTAGCTTCCCCCCCCCTCTTATTTCCTTCTTGATTTCTCAGGAAATCACTAAAATTTTGCAGCCCCATTTATCAACTTGATTTGAAGAGAATTTGCAATTGTTCCTCCACCCAAAAAACATATTTCTTCACTTCCCTCTACTTTCTAAGAACCATAAGAGTTTCTCACACTCTTCTCCACTCATATTTGGTCCCCAGACCCATTCATATATGTCCTCCTCCCTCTTCCCATGATTTTCCTATTTTTTCTTTCCTTCTACAACAAGATTTTGTGCGTAAAATCCCTCAATTCATGGGTCATATCAGAAACTTACAGATTGTCACTATGCCCATTCTCTCATTGATTTCTAAGAAGGACTACCAAACAATAAGATTTAATGGTAATTAAATCCTTTGGGATGGAGGAATGTTCTAGGTTTGAGAATTTTTTAAATCCAACAGAGTACTTTCCTAGAAGGGGTCATCTCAACCATTACTGGTTCCCCTCACCATTCCCTCTCATGGAAACATAATCTATAAAGGAAACACCTTCAACAATTATTAAAAAAAAATCATTTTATTTACTAACATGCATATTCACATTACCTTCTTTAGTAAAGGTTCAACATTTCTCAAAATCCACACATAACAGATCTATCCATAGTCTTCTAACAATAATATATATATATATATATATATATATATATATATATATATATATATATATATATATATATATATATATATATATATATATATACACACACAAT
Organism: Picea engelmannii; assembly: GCA_009831015.1. NCBI lineage: Eukaryota > Viridiplantae > Streptophyta > Pinopsida > Pinales > Pinaceae > Picea > Picea engelmannii. The sequence goes on from ML833162.1 coordinate 59,436, forward strand.
ATGGGGAAAACATGGGTATTACAATTCCCTCCCTCCCCCAAAAGGAACACCATCCTCAGTGTTATTTGGATTTCAACAACACCAGTCATGCCCCCATCTTTCAACTTATTTATCAATGTTTTCCTTTTCTTGGTTTGGTCCTTTCCTGGGCTCTTGGCCTTTGTCACATGCCTATAATAATTTCAAACAAAAATCATATTAATCACAATTTCATGCAATTTTTTTTTATTGCTATTCAAAACTCAAGAGGAAATATTCATATCAACACAATACTTATTTATGTAATTTCATGGATCCACATCCAGTTGGCTGTCTTACTAACTTGGCCCACTATTTCCTTGACATCCCCATTGTGTGCATGATCCCAACCAACAATTTACAAGAATGATCAAAGTATCCTCATCCTTTCGGTCACTCACCTTCGAGGCCCATGCTTAGACATCCCCTTCTTTGATATACAGTCTCTCAGGTTATCCATCTGTCCTTGCCAAGGATTTCTCACACAATAAGAGTTTCCAATACTTCACTGAGTCTTATAGTTGAGGTGTCCTTTTGACTTGCTCTATCGAGGTGTCCCTCTAGCACGTGTTACCACAAAACAACATCTTCTACGACGATCATGGCTTATCACAGGGTTCTCATGTCACAAAAGTATAATTTTTCCATGTTTTCTAGCTTGACAACCATCATCTATCCCTATAGGATATATATTTCATCTCATCTATATCACATGCGTATAGTAACCATGAGATATTATAATCAATTTATCAAAATTTTCAAATATGTCAACCATAGATTTCTAATTCCACATTTTCATTTTAAGATTTGTTCCACACAGAACCAAATTCACAAGTATGAGATCTTCCTTCTCATAATAGTTTGTCTCAACAAGTATTGGTCTTCCTTATGGGCTTACAACACTTCCCTATCCAAGATCCTTCATTCTTGCAATTTCAATACTCACACAACCAAACCATTGTTAGTTCTCATGCACATAATACTTTCATTTCACACTTGCAGTGTCTCACAAACTATTTTAGAACTGTGCATACTAGCAATTCAAATTATATTTATCCATTCGGTGACATAAAATAAAAGGAATTACCATTTCCTACACATGCATCATTTTAGCATACCAATATTTTCAAAAAACAATCAACTATTAAATGAATTTAATCCAATGTGCCAATATCCGTGGCCACATTCACATACAATGCACCCCTGCATTCATTTTAGATTATTATTTTTCATGTTAGGCACTCTTTCCATTGTGTGTTGGAGCTCCACCAACCTCTCACTACATGGATCCTCTCATGCAAACATACATTTCCTCAATTCATTCAATTCAATATGTTTCTTATGAGCACTTTTGTTCCCAATCACTCCTGATTGGTCAATGTAACCCAAGACACTATTGGTGTTCATGAATTATCTTGCAAGTATTTTATTTATCCTTGACTGAAATGCTTGGGTATCAATGGAATGCAACAACTAATTTTTTTTTGCATATCATTGATCTGTAATTGATATTTTAAAGACTTTGGTTAAGTTTATCCATGAGTTGATTTACCATTTAGGAATTAAGATAAGAAGCTCAATGAAAGAATGTTGCAACCATATAAGAAGTAAAAAAAACAAACCATAACACCAATATTGTTAACGAAGTTCAACACAAGTTCGCATATGTCTACGAGCCTTTGTCTCAATGGGGAAGGCTTCTTATTAATATTCAATGCTCTAATATTACAAAATAAAGGCTTACATAACAAATTATGATGCAACTTCTAAACATAAAAAAACATCACCATTAGCTGGAACATGAATTTCTAAGACTTTTGAGTATAAAGTCGACTATGCTTGGATCGACATCTCAGGCTCTGGATGATCCAGATTATTTTTAGCATGAAATGAGAGTTGAGATATAATAAATAAATGTACAAATATATCTAGGATATCAAATAATATAATAGAAATGTATCAGATATGCAACCATAAACACATAGATACAATAATACATAATTTTCTATTAATGAGTGAAAATGTACAAAGACTGTAAAAATAGAGAGTGAAAGACTCGCTAGAATGGTGGCAACTTATCTCTGAGAAGAGATGTGACGACTACTTGCATTCAAAAGAAGATGAAGATGATTTTACAATGAGGCTCAAAAGGCATTTTTATCATAGATAAAATCCAAAAACCTAGCCCCGAAAAATGAAAAACCAACAATTTTGTGGACCCCGTTTTGGGTAGTTTGGTGTATCAAATTCCCGGGGGCGTAACTTTGGCATACAATCTCTGTTTGGGGCACACATTAGCTCATTGGAAAGGTATAGCCGAGGTGGTTCATTTAGGGGTATCAATGACAAAATTGGGCTATCATTGCGAATATTGATCCCAAAAAACCTTCATTTAGGCCCTCAAAAAGGCCCCGGAAGTTAAAAACTACTAAAAATAGTAAATTACAAAAATTGCCAAAAAACTATTTTGAGCCAGTTGAAAAAGGTGGGTGGCCACTGATATCCACATGGATCAATCCTCCCTCCTTAGGAAGCAATGTTCTCCATTACATTGAGTGCCTGGGGGAGAGGGAAAAGCGTTTGCTGAATCTGCATTTGGATGAGTTGCTTTCCTTGTTGGAGAAGTTGTGGTGCTTAGCTTGTTGAAGGTTGTCATGAACATGTGGCTAGAAGGGTTGGAAATTTTTAACTAGTCCAACTACATGAGATTCATGTGTGCAGAAGGAATCTTTACACTTTTCTGCAATCTTGTCGACCTACTTCTGTTGGATAGAAGGTGCTTGGGTCGAGGCTGTAGTGGTTGCAGTATCCTTCTGTTCACCTTTTGAATAGATTGTAAAGAAGATGAATTTTGTAGTATGAGATACTACCTTGTGGCATTGTTTAGGTGGAACAATAGTCAAAAATACCTTAGGTATTCTGTAGAGATGACCCCCCAGAGAAATAATGACACTACGTGGTCGAGACTCATAAATAACATGGCGCTTCCACATATATGGTTGGCCCAAGAGAACATAATAGACATCCA
>ML833163.1:0-15276 GCA_009831015.1 Picea engelmannii
CCCCCTTCCATGTTTTGTCCATTCAGTTACATGATGGTGTTTTTATTCTTTACTTGAGTAAGATAAAATAGATCAGAATATGTTTAAGTTTATTTAATGCTTGACAAAGGTTGAGTCGTCTATTGGTTATTTTGTGTGTGTAGGAAACATGTACATGAACCAAAGTTGGATCTATGGAGTTGCACCAACCAAGATTACTCGAGGACAACCGTTGAAAATCAAGTACTTTTCTCTCTTCCATAGCATAAAGAAAACTTGAATATCATAGATCTAAGAAATTCAGTTTTGCATTATATTTGTTGTCTGTCTTGGATCAAAGGTATATCCAAATGAGAACCCACCTATCTGTAGGGGGGAAATCTCCTATAACAGAATTGGTGATGAGAAAATCCATAATATCCCTTGATTTCTCTGCTCTCTGAAAAATTTTGTGGCTAGTTTCCTTCCTCACCATTCACCTTTGATTTTTCAACTGATTTCTTCTTGATCTGCATATTAGCTTGTTAATTTTCTTTGCTTTTCCATATGCATGCTTTGATAATTTTCTAATTTGCATGCATGAGATGATTTACATGCATGGTTGAATTGCATGCATAGCTGATTTATACATATTGTTGATTTGAATGCTTGATTAAGTTGCATGCATAGCTGATTTATACACATTTTTTATTTGCATGCATGATTAACTTGCATGCATGGCTTATTTGCATGTATGATTGATTTGCATGCATAGTTGAGTTACATCTATGGTTGATTTGAGTGTGTGTTTGATTTGTGTGCATGATTGATTTTCATGCATGGTTAGTTTGTTGATATGATTAGTGTTCATTGCTATCTTTTGACCTGAGTTAAACATTTTGCATGATTTTCTAGTTTAGTTTTGCATTTGTTCTTTCTTTATCAAAATATCAAAAAAAAGGGAACAAATCTTGTTTCATATTGGGAGTTCTTTGGATTGATGGTTCACTGCAATTGAGTGTTTTGGATTAAGGGTTCATTGGAATTGAGTGATTGATATCTTGTTTTAAATTGAGAAAAATAAACCTCTTATTCCTTCCCTTAGACAGTTTGCATCAAAGAAGAAAAGATTTTCATCTCTTGCATTTTCATTCTTTATCTTTCTTTGGGTTTGAAAAGAGTCTCAAACATCGATAAAGTGGCATCCACTCCCTTGGGTAATCAACAACCATAAGAAAAAGAACACTCAATTTAAAAACTATTAGACTCTTCTTTTTCTAGCAAACCAACATAGCATAAGATTTTATCCCCTTGGTGTACGATTGGACAGTAAACTCTCCAAGGCCACCTAAACCAAACTTATAAGTCATTAACGAGCGCAAAATTCATTTTTTCAACAAGTGTGTCAGGAAGCTCCTCTAACACATGATTTAAGCAGTAGGTTGCATTGGGAAAGTGGAGTGATATCCCCTCTCTACTTGTCTTGGTATTTTTTGAAATACCTGGAATGCTACGCTAACGGGGTTTCAAAAGTTCCCACGCCTCTCTGGGAGGTAGAACTTCTCAAAGATTTGGGCTTTGTTACCCTTCACATGCATGTGATTCACTTGCGACTGTTTGTCTGACCATTATGTTGTGAAGTGGTAACCTTAGTGGCTTTTCCTAGGTACCTATAAGTGAGTACTTGTAGTACCTGGGACACACCTCAAACCTATGCTTCAGTCCCCGATAGGGCGCCTATATTAATGAAGGCACTTGCACTCGTAAGGGTTGTCACATCAGGGTTATCATAACTGTTCCTCACATATTTTCTAGGCAACGTTCTGGGGACTTGATATCCCCCAAAGGGTTGGTTTTCAGAAGGCTCATTTTATTCATTGTTTGTTTCTTGTTCGATGAGATTGTTTAGGGGTGCGCTCTATCAGTTTCATGTCTAGTTGACCTTAGGTTTATTATTGTTATTTCTCATTACAGTTTTATTCACCGTGGATAACCAACCGATCTGTTGGTATCGTAGACAATATTTTCTTTCCCCGGAGGGGGAGGAACAACCACCCATAAAATGTAGATTGGTGTCCACTACGGAGAACATAGAGCCTATAGAGTCCACATAGGACTTCGAGGGGCATGAACAAGTATTGATTGAGGTAGTCGACGAAATTACTCTACCAAAATTCAACCCTCCTTTGACGAATCCTTTCCACCCATTACTCTTGGGAGTTGATGAACATTTTTTCAACCTTTTTCCATTTTCAGTATCCCTCTCTTAATTTTTGGTGAGGGCGACTCATCGAGTCAGGGGGTACCAACAACTTCACTGGATATCTCTACGAGGGGAACTTCGATAGTGTCTTCCCTACCTTCTATTAGTGGTATCAACCCTACTCCACCCATTCCTAGTGGATCTGACTTCTCAATATGGGGAATGTTTCCAGTAACCTCATTTCCCTCCACAAGAGGATCTAGCATTAAAACATGCCCATCATATCCTTTGGGATACCCATGTCTGGATTTATATTCAGTGGGGGGCAAGGCCTTAGTTCTATTGTTGGAGGGAGTTTTCCATACTCTTTCGATATCCCTATAGATATCCCATCGATGCCAAACACTAGATTTCCCTTTGGTTGGAACATCCATAGTGGGTCTGGGAATACTCCAATTCACGTTGGGGGAAACAACACTTCTAGGGGATCTAGTGCCCCTTGGTTCAATGTACCGAATCTAGAAAGAAATATTCCTTTCATATATCCTCTCATCCTAGGGGTCACACCTCTTGGACATGATTTCAGTCTGATAGGTAGCCATCCTATGTGGTATATCCATGTTTCCATAAATATTCCCCTTGGGGGAATTTGTGGCCTGGGAAGAATTAATCCTTTTGGGATTATATATGCTCCTGGAAACTACCCTCAAGGGACTATGTTTTGAGGGAAACTTTGGTCCGGGAAATAGTAACTCTTTCTAGAACACTTATGTCCCCAAAGGAAAACCTCAAGGAACTTTTTATGGTCCCGGAAGAATTCATGCAACTAGTAAATTTTTCAACCCTAGGGGAAACTAGTCAGGACACTACTACATATGGGGTCAAAATTTGACAAAAAATTCTGACAATAAGGATAAATTCAATCATATTGTTGCAAATTACTACACAATATTATTATTATTATTATTATTATTATTATTATTATTATTATTATTATTATTATTATTATTTCTGGGTGGTTCGATGAACGTCAGACTTCCAACAAATATCTATATTTGTCCATTTTTCAACGAACCTAGAGGATATTTTGTTGATCTATCAACAAACCTAGAGGATGCCAACTACCCATTTGAAAATAGTTTAATGATCACTGACTTCACTGACTTGGTCAACTTTGACATAGTCAACATTCATTGGAAGATCAACGAAGGTTAGTGTTTTTGACTATTTTTTTGTAGGTGTGAAAATTATAAAATATTTGTGTGTTCATTGTTCGTTGCATGATTTATTAGTCTTTTTGTTATGTGTTACTTACCTCAAATCTAATTCTTGATTTGCATGGCTCTAATTTTTTACTTTGAAGGTTACACATTTTTAATATTGCTTTGTCTCTTTCTTAAATGCCCAGATTGGATCCCTAACCCTTAGACCCTCTTTCATTTGGGGACCCAGTATGAACATGTCTAGTCAATTCCATTTAATTACTATACAATTTTTCTTGGTGTAGTTCTCTTTTATTGTTTTATTTTATTACTTGCTTATAGTCAAGCTTTGGAACTTATGTGGTAAAAATGTATGGCTTTGATTTGTTAATTAATTATTGATTATTGTTATAAACTTTTAATAAATCTACAACGCAAATGGATCAATTATCTAGTGTTATGAGGAAAATCTCTCTATGGCATGGGGTAAACCACAACAAATGGAATGACACACATAAATCAACTATAATCTCAAGTATTCTATATAAATGAAATGCTAACAAGACAAGGCCAAGAGCCTACCTCTCCCAAACGTTCGATGAATACCACCATTGAGCACGCAACTCAAAGCTTTATACCTGCAACTTGTCCTCAACAACCAAGATATGCAAGGATATGGTGATAATATATAATGTTAGCATATAGATTAGCATAATCCATTAACATACATGAAAAATACTCCCATGGAATAATAATTTAAATATTTGCAAGATATCAATTGGATGAGAAAATAATGTTTCTATTAAAATAATCAACAGAAGTATATAGGTGACAAACTTCTATAACGACACATCTCAGAACTGAGAAACCAAGTCCGTCTAGTTGGGCCTCCACCACTTCAATCCTCTACCAAAGGCAAACTCATATAAATGATACAATAAGGTTATCCATCACAAAGAAGGAAGAGCTTGGGGGTTGAACAATGAGTTCAAACTTTCAAGGATAAAGGGATGTAGTCTCAATATGAAGTGGAATTTCTCCAAAGTATATTTTCTCTCAAAAGTTGAATTCCCCCCCTCCAAGGCTTGGAAATGGCTCAATTTATAACCTTCAAATGGAATTGAAGGGCCAAGTCAGAGAATTTCTAGTATATGGAAGGTCAAGGATCATGGATCTCATGACATGACATGGAAACCCAACATAATTTTTTTATTTTGAGCACCAAACCCGATGTATGTGGAATGTAGTGGAGAAACATGTGCATACACTTGTTTTCTAACTAATAGGGTGCGTATATGTGGGAAAATGTGTTTTTTTGGATCTGGAAGATAAAAAAGGGGACTTCAAGTCTACATAGGGAAATGGAAAGGCCATCCAAGAAAGTTGCATGGGGTGAGGCGAAGTTTTGTATAACAAATTCCCCCTAATGTGTGAGGTGAGAGGAGTATATATGATGGCTGAAATACATTATAATTCCCAGAAGTGGAGTAATGGAGACTCAGTTGGAAATGCTAGTCATTCATGAGAATATTACAATCGATAATGACTTTGTACACATGGCTTCCAATCTAAATTACACTGTAGATCCATGTGGAAATATACCAAATAGTTGTTCATGACCATGGATAAGAAATACAAAGTAGACACATGCCATAGGTTTTCATAGTCATGAACAAGGCTTAGTGGAATCTAGTCTCAAAATCAATTTGAATATATCTGTATACAATGGAGTACAATCTAATCTCCCATGATCACTAAAGTCATATAGGTACTGGTCCAAGGAAAGACAACAACAAAATAGGAATGTTTATATTGTAAGCTGGAGGTCTTCTATACTATTGTCGAAGGTTAAATTCTACATCATGTGAATAGAGGATTTGATGTCGAACACAATGATGTTTCATTTGATTACCAGTCATTAAGGTATACCATTAACAAACGTGAGACAACCTACCGATAAAGAAAGTAGGTATCAAGGCACCAAGTACATTATTGCAAGTGTGAATAAGGGTGTTGAGGTCGAACACTTGAATAATCCATTGATCAGGAGACATTGATGTATTCCCAAATGTCGATGGTGGAAGAACCTACCACTAATGACTGCAAGCCTTTAGGTACTCACAAGACTCTAGGTCTCATTTCCAGAATAGATGAGCTAAAGTCTATGGAAGAAGATTTGTTGAAATGAGAGAAATATGGAATCTCTCATCAGTCAGAACGAGGTACAAAGCAATAGCTTGATGATTAAGAGGATCTTGGAAGAATAGGATTTTAACGAACCAATGACCATGTGCGTCTTTCGCATGCACCAGATGCAAGTAGTGCACAAAAAAGACCCTCCAAATAAAAACCAAAAAGGAAGACTGTCGACAAAGGCAAGGAAACCACCAATAAGGCTAATGGCATCCAAGACAATGCAGGAATCACAATGTGTGAATAGATTTCTTGTCGTCGAACACAAGGGAAACCCCCCAGTCAGTGACCAATAAGGAGATGTCGGCTACTGGGTTGAAGGTTACCTACCCATAATGAAAGTAGGACCAGGGTGCATGGTAGGACTATAGATTCATGTGAATTTGAGACAAATTGAGGGTATGGCCGACATGCAAAGTCAAGAGTTATGAGAAATGGCCGACACAGGCTTATAGACTTCCTTTGAACAAGAGCATGAGACATATGGATAACTCAGGAAACATAGACTTGATGATAAAACTTTGTGATGTAGGAGGCATCAACAAACTCTCCATAGGGACTGAAAGAATAACCAGTCGGAGGAGTAAACTCTAAGTAACAAGCTCAACTTCCTAAGGTATTGCTAAACCCAAACTTTGGAGGATAATGTACTCAAAAAAAAATTCTCTGTTCAAAGACGACACGACTACTACCGATATGAGATAATATTCTTCTCCTGCCTGTCTTTTTTTTTTTCATAGGAAAAGAAATGCTATGATACAAGAGAGGAAGCAAGTGTCACGAGTAAGCAACTAGTTCCAAAAAGTGGAACATACCTATGCTCAATGCAAGGAAGTGCATGTGAGGCATGGACACTCAGGGAAATTTTTCCTCTTAAGGTATAGGGTGTCAAGCTACAAGGGATACAAACAAGACTATGCTTGGCTAGTGATGCAAATTGTTGAGGTAAGAGGATTATAACGAGAAAACGGGAATCAACAATAAGATCAATACTGCAAGAAGTATGATGGAATACGATTACAACTTAACTCTAAAGAATGTCCTTTTTCGTAGATTTAGTCCCATAGGCCCGAAAAAGTATAAAATAATACCCAAGAGAACTCTTCTAGCCAATGTTGACTAGAGTGTTCCTTTTTCGTAAGTAGTCTACTTGGTCCGAAAAAGGGTTAAACTTACACCAAATAGACGTCCTTTAAAAGCCATTTAATGAGTGTGAAAGAGACAAGTTCACTTGGCAATATTTTTTCTTTTTTATAGAGTCGGAAAAGAGATTAACTAAGACTTGGAGGATGTTGTTCTAAGCAACATATAATGGGGGAGGCCAAGGATCCCGTGCAAGACTTCTGACGAAATCTCACAACTCAATGGTAGATGACACAAGCTTGGGAGAACCCAAAACTTTCCAAGTCGAGGAGGATAAAATACTTGCAGAGGATCCTTGCAGAGAAGGAAGTCAAGGCTCTACAATATCATCCCAATCAAAGAGAACCATCCTAGGACTTGGAGGGAGCATACTCAGAGAGAGTGGAATGCCCCCTTGTTCAAAAGGTACAAAACTAGAATCTCTAATGACATGGTTGAAAGACGCACCACCCTCCAAAAGAAGAGTGGGATTGAGCGAGGGTTGCATCGAAAATGTCACTTCCTTAGACTTGTCAATCTCCAAGAGAAAAGTGGGATCGACCAAAGATTGCATCGACATGACCACTTCTTCAACCGTTGGTTGAATAGGATGCGAGACAACATGGTCAAGAGACACATCACTACCCAAAACAAGAGTGGCATCGACCAGATATTGCATCGGCACAACTGTTGGTTGAACAATATGTGAGACAACATGGTCAATAGATGAATCACCCCCAAAAATAAGAGTGGTGTTGACTGAAGATTGCATCGGTACGATTGTTGTATCAACCAAAGAGGGTTGGGAAACCAAAGACGACTCAGAACCCAAAGGGCCACGAGATAAGAACTGCGCTTCTCGTACAACCGTAGTAGCAGGGCACAAATGAGTAAGGTGATATCCTCTGCAAAGAATACAAAGGGAATTTGGCTTACGTATTATACGTCAAGGCTTCTCAATCATATGAATACCTCCAACATGACTTGCAGTGGCTGGTGACATTCTCCCAGCATGACTTGTAGAGGCTAGTAGCTTGTCTTCAACATGACTTGCAGAGGTTGTTGACGAACCTCCAACATGACTAGCATAGGTTGGCGATGAATCCCCAACATGACTAGCAAAGGTTTGTGATGAATCCCCAACATGACTAGCATAGGTTGGTGATGTATGTGCAATGTGACTAGCAGTGACTAGATTTGTGCCCCAAACATGACTTGCAATGACTGGTTGCATGTCTTCAAAATAACTTGCAGAGGTTGTTGACCTATCCCCAACATGACTAGTATAGGTTGGTTATATAATGCAATTATTATTCACAGTGACTGGGCTTATGTTTCCAGCATGAGTTGTAGAGGCTAATTGCGGCATCTAAGACTAAGGTTCCAGGAAAGACTGATTTTGAGAGATTGTGGGCCAGGAAGGGTTCTGGTATACACCATGGCCCTATCCGACAGGATGATATCCTCCTCCAAACTGATTCATAAAGGTTTGTAAGGGAATCATCACCGAGGAAGCCTCTTTCGAAGAGAAAGTGACATGACAAGGGTTACTCAGGTGAGGATATATGTTTCCTCCAGACGAAGGAACTCCATGAAGGGGGTTTCTCGTACTATAAAACTGACTTCCCCTGGATGAAACACCAAAGGAAAAAAGGAGGTCCACCATGAGAAAAGAGTTCGTAGGAACCGACATAGAGAAAGAAGGATATATGGACAGGATGTAATAAGTAGAAGCACTTCCCATTTGAGCACTCGATCCTGGAAAATCGAATCTAGGATTGGGTCCAGAGGAAGGAGGATTCCAACCTCCTACCGTAAGAGTTGGTTGAGAGATATGACTCCCACCAAAACTAGGATTCAAATTAGACGATGAAATAGAGGATGGCAAGTGTGAAGACATGTCTGGCATACCAAAAGAAAAAGGATTAGAGGCCCAAGGTATTGGATGAATATCATGATTCGGTGTACCACTCATAAATACAAAAGGATTCGTCCCCATGGAATGATAAAAGACAATGGGCTAGGTAGCGCTACCTGAGGGAGCCATGGGGGATCCACTAACCATAGCTATGACAAATCACGATGCAGTACAAAATCCTAAGGAAAACTAATAATTAGAGAACACACCTAAATAAATAAAAAAGGGCCAATGCACACAAACATGATATAGTGGCTAAAAAGGGGCCTCCCTCACTAGAGTAGGTATGTCTCTCCCAAGAGAGGCCTGAGACTCCCTTCAAAAGATTGGAGGTATCAAAATCAGTTATAAGGGCCCGCATGGGTTTAACATCGCAGTTGGTCATATTTCCCCTGAGAGGTAATCCTCCATAAAGGTTGTGTGTTGCTCGACCCTTATCTGACTCAGGGTACCTGCAGAATAACCCCTACAAGTAAACTATGTGGCTACATATGTCAAGCAACTAGAGCCACCAAAATATAACCAATGTGCAGGTGAACAATTGTAAGTCCGGTCCACCGTATGGGAAAGGTAACAAAGCCCGGAATATTGAAAGCATCGCCTCTCATAGAGGTAATGGTACTAGAAAGACCCCCAAATACGAATAGAACCACGTAAATATATTTGACGCTAAGAAGGTATTAGAGGGATATCTTTGCAACCAACTCCACATGACCTCGTGCTTAACTCCGGTGTGAGCGGAGCCTCCCAACGTCACTAATTACACAATGGGTTTAACCATTCCCTGGTCAAACACATATGTTTAGTTTAATAGCCTTGGATAAGTTTACTCACAAAATCCTATTCCAAGGCCCTATGTCTTATACTTGTTTGTGTACCCTAAAAATAAAATTGTTTATAATCAATTTTAGTTAATCAACATTAATTTTAATGGATTTTGTTTACCCAAGAGGTGTGGTCATGAAACTAATGGTAGTATGACTCAACATATAAGAGAAGCGAATATAAAAAACACTGCTAAATCCTAATCTTAAATTCTCAAGAGATGGTAAGCTTCTAAATGAAACTTTCAATTCAATTTCTACAATTTCAATGAAATGCAATCTTTGTGCATGTGTCAAAATCAATACTAAGTAATAAAAAGAACAAATGGCATAATGTAAAATGAGTTTTTTTTTTTTGGTTGTATTTTATATATAAAAAAAAAAATGCAAGAACTGAATAGTAGCTTCACATATAGATCGTATTGCAAACAAAAGAGACAAGCCAAGTGGGATACCAAGAAGCAAACACTTAGACCAATGTGCAAGGACAACCAATAAAAGAATGATAAGAAAGAATATCACCTGAAAATTCAACAATAAGAAGGTTTCATATCACTCTATAAGCACTTAACAGTTAGGACATAGACCCAAGAAGACTCAGCAGCCAACCAAACTTACCCAACAAACACCAAACTCAGCCAGTAAGACTAAAAAGTTGATATACGCGACTATTTGAGAAAAAATTGTGTATGTATGCGCCCTACAGAAGGACATATTGCGTATGTACACATATGTCAAAAGAAAAAATGTGAAACATAGTAAAACACTGCTAGGGTAAGGATTAATCCAAGAAACTCATATGCAAAGTAAAAAGAGGTTGTCAAGAAATCATGCGACAATGAAACTCAAGCTAATAGAGAGAAATTCAAGGAGAAAAACACTCCAAACCCCAAAACAAAAGATCAATCCCCAATATGGTTGCCAATTTTGTTACGAGGAAAATATCTCTATGGCATGGGGTAAAACAAAATAGACGGAATGAAATGCAAAAATAAACTCTAATCTAAAGTATGATATAGAAGTTAAATGATAACAAGACAAGGCCAAGATCCTACCTTGCTCAAACGTTCAATGAAGACCATCGTTGAGCGCACAACTCAAAGATTTATACCTGCAAATTGTCCTCAACAACCAAGATACACAAGCATATGGTGATAATATATAATGTTAGCATATATATTAGCATAATCCATTAACATACATGACAAATACACCCATGGAATAATAATTCAAATATTTGCAAGATATCAATTGGAAGAGAAAAGAGTATTTCTATTAAAATAATCAACAGAAGTATATAGGTGACAAACTTTTGTAACGACACATCTAGGAACTGAGAAACTAATTCCCTCCAGTTGGGTCGCTACCACTTCAATTCCCCACCAAAGGAAATTTCATATAAATGAGACAATGAGGTTCTCCATCATAAAGAAGGAAGAGCTTGGGGGTTGAACAATGAGTTCAAACTTTCAAGGATAAAGGGATGCATACTCAATATGAAGTGAAATTTCTCCATAGTATATTTTCTATCAAAAGTTGAATTCCCCCCCTCCAAGGCTTGGATATGGCTCAATTTATAGCCTTCAAATTGAACTAAAGGGATGAGTTAGAGCGTTTCCAGTATATGGAAGGTCAAGGATCATGGACCTCGTGACATGACATGGAAACCTGACATAATTTTTTATTTTGAACACCAAACCCGATGTACGCGGGTTGTAGTGGAGAAACCTGCATATACACTTGTTGTCTAACTGATAGGGCGCGTATATGTGGAAAAATGTGTTTTCTTGGCTCTAGAAGGTAAAAAACGGGACTTCAAGTTTGCATAGGGAAATGGAAAGGCCATCCAAGCAAGTTGCACGGGGTGAGGAAAAAATTTCTATAACATCTAGTACATATGGGGTCAATATAATTCGATGATATTTGTCTCGTAAGAATATATAATTCGTATATTAATAGACTTATATTTCTTTAGTGGAAATCCCAATACCAACACCTGAAGAGAGTCTAAGGATGATTGCTAGGTTAATGGATGCATGGGAGGCACAAGTCGGCACTAATGAAAAATGTTATTTCCCTTGCAATCAATGTAGGGGCTTGAAAAGAAGAATAATTGTAAGGAAAACAGATGAAAGACATTGTTTTAGGTATGGGCATTGTGAAGGGGGGCATACATTTCGCCCCATCGTAAGTTATTCATTATATATGTCTTTGTATTGATTCTATTTATAAAATTTTCTTTTGTTTTAATATTTGTTATATACACTAATGTTATTGATTGTTTGTAATTGTAAAGATCAATCATCCTAGGTGTTTGTATCCAGATAAATATATGTCAAGTAATAGTAGAAATACTATTGTACAAGATGTGGAAGACGTTATGAATATTGAAGATCAAGTCAATCTTATGGAAGAAGATGGCATCGATAATATTGTTGAGCCGGATGATTGGACAAATAGATTGATCCAGGATATCTTTGCTCCTATCGATGAGGAAAACGATGATGATATTTATGATGTACCTTTGCTTGAAAAGGCAGAACAACCCCTTTATGAAGGCTCAAGAACAACTATTCTCTCTGCTATAATGTTGTTGGTAAACTTGAAGGTATTGAATGGTTTGTCAAACACTTGTCTCACACATATACTAAGGTACATAATATAATTCATCACATATTATAGGTAAAGATCGACTTTATTTTTCTCTATTTTTAGTGTCAATCAATGTGTATAGTAAGGATGCAATATTTTTTATTACTATTATTTACATTAACTATTTTTTTTTTTATGTTGTAGATTGTTAGGTGATTTTTTATTACCACCGTCAAATAATTTACCTTGCATATACTAAGAGATGTGTGCCATTATGAAATATATTGGAATGGAGTATCTAACTATTGATTCATTTTTGAATGATCATATTATACATTATGGACAATATGCATCAGAAACTAAATGCCAGCAATGTCAAATCAGTAGATATTGAATCGATCAAGTAAAAAAAAATGTGCCTCACAAGGTTCTTCATCATATTTCGATAATTCCACATTTGCAACGATTGTTTAGGTGCCAAAGCATTGCATGGTTTATGTATTACCATGCACGACAGAGAGGAAAAGATGGTATTCTTTGAATTCCTGAAGATGGTTATGTACTTAGGAACATCAAAGAAAGATGGACAAATTTTAAAGAAGAAGCTCGTAATGTTAGGCTTTCATTGGCAGCTAACGGTGTCAATCCATTTGGTGAGCTCAGGTCTATTTATTCAGTGTGGCCTATTTTTTTTATAAAAATAACCTTCCTCCTTGGATGTCAATAAAGAGGGAGCACACAATGTTGGCAATGATTTTTTCAGGTATTTGTTTACAAAATTGGTTTGAACGTTGTATTTTTCTTTTCTTATTTGTTGCATACACACACACACACACACACACACAAGGTAGTAATTATGTGTACTTTCACCCAATTAGGTAAGTACCAAGTGAAAGATATGAATGTACATATTGAGCCTCTTGTCGATGAGGTACTAAAGTTATGGGATGACATCATTATGTATGATATCTTTAGACCAATAGGGAAAAAGAAATTTCAATTCCATGGAATACTTACATGGACAATTCATGATGCCCCGGGGCTAACACATTTTTGTGGTATGTAACATATTGATGGACTTTAATAGTATATAGTTTTATGAAAATATGATTCATGCTTATTAAATATCAATTCCTCGTTATATAAATAATAGTGACATTAATCCATATAAGCTTGCAGGTATTCAACAAAGGCTAAATTTTCATGTCCAGTTTGTAGTCCTATGATGAAATCGCGCCATTCAATAAGTTTAGGAAATGAGGTATTTGATGAGAATAAGAACTTCCTCTCTAAGAACCATAGGTATTGAACTACAAAAAAACATCTTTTCAATTTGAAAGAAGAGACCGGAAAAAAACCACAAATAATGACACCTCACCTATGGAAGTTGGAATATAATAGATTAAATCGTCAAGGTAAGCATTTAGTTTATGTGTCTGCATATATATTAATGTTTTACAATTTTAATTTGTATCAAATTTTGTTTATTGTATATAACAATTATTGTTGTAATCTCATTAATTGTTTTCATAAATATCGTTAAGGAATTAATGGGCTTCCATGAGGAATGAAAATTTACCCTATACAATTCAATAGGTTTCTCTACTATGAGCACCTAAAAATAGCTCATTTGTTTGATATAATGCATATCGAGAAGAATGTAACAGAAACATTATGGATAATTGTAGATGGAAGGAGTGACAAAGAAAAAATTGTCAAAATTTGTACTGACATTCAGGAAGCCAATCATGCACTACAAAATGTGATTTATTCAAATATAAATAGAGCACCCTGAAATAATATTCCATGGTTATTTACAAAACAAGAGAGAAATATTGTAAAAGAGGTCATTTAAAAAATTAAATTTCCTACGATATTTGCTTCAAACATAAAGAATATCTTAATGAAGAAAGGTGAATTTGGTGGGGTGGAAACTCATGACTGACATACCTTCATTAAGGTAATTATTTTGAATGTAGATTTCTATATTGGTAAATATACGACTTTTTAGTATTATAATATGGTTTTCTTTTCCTAAAAAGTAATGATCCCTTTTTTGTTACAGTATGTTCTAACTCTATCTCTCCCTGACAACTTTGAAAACAATGTAAAACAGGTTATATATGATATTGGAAAATACATGAGGTAAATATTGATGATTTATAAGTAAAATCGTTGTTGCTCAACTTGTTGAAATCTGTTTTACTTTCAATGTATATACGTTGTTGTTGAAACCTATGATATAATTTGTTATATCATTTGAGACGAACAAAGTTCGCTCACACAATAATTATCCAAAATACTTGGAATATAACAAAGTAATCCATATAGGACTATAAACAATAAATGAATAATAAGATAAGATATAATATAATATTAAGATGATTACAATTGAGAACGAGGGCTCGTTTATATACCCACGCAGGGGTGCCCTTTACCAATAGTCATGTCCTTTGAGACATGACCTTTCATTATTAATAATTATTATTTATTAATTATTATGTTATGAATATCTATGGTATATGTATATTTATGTTCATAACATTGCCTTCCCCTTAAAAATGCTTTGTCCTCAAAGCATACTTTATGGAAGACTTATCTATTGCTCTAGCTTGTAACTACTGTCGCATGCTTTTTCATTATTGACTTAGTAATTGTTGAAGACCTGAGACGATAGGATCTTTTAAGTGCTGAGCAGAACTGTCGCATTGTAAAGGAGTCTGCCCATCCCAATTCGATCTTCTGCATGGGGAGTTTATAGGGTTCTTGGAAAGAACTTGATGTATTTCGACTCCCATGATAACTTCTATTTTGAGCATCCCTTGTAGTGGAAGTAATATTCTTCGACATACTGGCCATTCGTTTTTGTTGATACAAGGATTGGCTAAAGTATCGATTTTTGTGATTGGGATGTTGATAAGGTATCATTGCAACTTGATCCTTACTTCGTATACTTGTAGCTTTTTGTTGATTAAATTTTGGAATTGAGTCTTCTTCATACTTCTGGCTTGTTTGTACCTCGACATTTGAAAACTTATTTACATCAACTGGATTTGCTTCCTTTTGATTTGTAAGGTTGATTGGGCCTGTCATCGTTTCCTTATCGACTAATGATGTGTTTCGATCTAGATTTTCTTGAAAAGTCTTCTTATCATGCTTCAACTTTTTAATCTGAGTTAATAAGTCTTGATTATGTCGTCTTAATCGTAAGAGTTCTTCCTTATTTTCTGACCTATTGTCTTTTTCTAATTCTAGATTCTCCTT
>ML833163.1:15559-28629 GCA_009831015.1 Picea engelmannii
GACTTCTTGATTTTAACTAGTAAATTTTGATTATGATTTTTTTAAGCGAGATATTTCTTCATCTCGTTCTAGTAAGTCTTGCTCCATTTTTTGTCTTTCGGTCTTTAGTTCTTCATTTTGTGCAATGAGTTCCCGAATACGCTGTTTGAAGTAACAATTATCTTTCTCTGTTAACCCCTTAAAATATTTTTCCTTCTCAATTTCAAACTGTAATATTTTATTGCTCACTTTATAATGTCCTAGTTCTCCTTCCAATATTCGTGATTGTATCTCTGAATTATCTTGATATCCTTCCATAATAATTGATTTTTTAAATGTTTCTTCAATGTTTTTAGAAAAAATACTTTTTAAAGCTTCACTTCACTTAACTTTTAGGGAAATCACCTTTATATTAAAGTCTTCAATGGCTTCTTTGAAAATATAAAATTTCTTTGATAATCTCCTTTTTCTTTATATATATATATATATATATATATATATATATATATATATATATATATATATATATATATATATATATATTCTNTATGATGATTATTTTACTTTGTATAAAATGTACTTCACTCTTCTTATAACTTAAGAAACTCTTGAATTTTTAAAAACATCCCTTTTTTCAATATAATACCTTTTACTTTTTATACTTTCTTATAACTCCTCTTTAACATATATATTTTTAAATATATATATGTAACTCATTTTGTATATAATATCTTTTAATCATGAATTGGTTAGAGGACGTGGATTTGATATTCACTACAATCATAAACTTATTATATTCACTATAATCAGAATCTTATTTTCTCCAACCGTCATGATGGTTTTATAAAACAATCGTCGATAAAGGTGACGTGATGGGTATGTTATGCAATTATTTTGAATGACTGTAATAACTTTGGAATCCACAGTCGTTGGAGTTGATTTTTATCATATTTCTTTAATTGTTTCTGCCAAAATTTATTATTATTATTTTTTTTGATCTAGCACCTCTTCGCATCCTTGGACGGTGGCTCGATTATCCCACTACAACCATTTATTCAATGGATTTGACATGGGAGTCGGGATTGATGAGGCGGCGACGACAGAAATGACTCGGTAAGGGCCTGAACAATTTGACGATAAGAATTAATTTTGTTAGATGTCAAACCCACAACTTCTCCCTCTTTCTCAACAAATATTTTCACAATGACTCTTCTAATTTGTGGCCACTGTTCCTGACATATGTCTGTAATTTGTGTCTGTGTGGCTTCTGGAATCTTTTTTTTATACCAAATTATCAGCGGAGCTTGTGATTGATAGTAATGCTTGTATTGGTGTTCACAGTTCTTAATTGGATGCGGTACCTCCTTAACCCGATTTGTTGGTATCGCGATTTTTTTCACTATTGCTTCAATGGCTGGACATAACATTTACTCTAACAACTTGCTAAATTTTTTTATTTTTTATTTTTTTATTTTTAATTTTTTCTGGACTATAAAAATTGTAGCAGAATTGTTTTCAACAAAAATAATCTACTCCAACTGAATTTCAAGATTTAAATGACCAAAGGCCAATTGTTGGTCAAAGACCAGATCAGAGAAACTCTGAAAATTTGAGTGGCCAAAGGCCTGTAGTGTTGTTGCCAAGGGCAACCAAATTTTGACCAAAATTCTATGGGCCAAAGGCCAGGATCAGACTTTCTCTGATACCAAATGAGACAAACAAAGTTCACTCACACAATAATTATCCAAAATACTTGGAATATAACAAAGTAATCCATATAGGACTATAAATAATAAATGAATAATAAGATAAGATAAGATATAATATTAAGATGATTACAATTGAGAATGAGGGCTCGTTTATATACCCACGCAGGGGTGCCCTTTACCAATAGTCATGTCCTTTGAGACATGACCTTTCATTATTAATATTTATTATTTATTAATTATTATGTTATGAATATCTATGGTATATGTATATTTATGTTCATAACATCATGTGTAGGTGGTTTTCATCTAAAGAAATCCATAAATAAGATATAAAATATTGGAGGAGAGAAATTCCTCAGTTAATGTGTGAAATGCAAAAGTATCTACCTCCGACATTTTGTAATGCACAAGAACACCACCTCATACACCAAGTTGAGGAGATTGAATGTGTGGAACTGTACACACAAGGTCAATGTGGATGGTGGAGAGGCACTTGAAGTCATTGAAGGATTTCATTAGAAAAAGAGCACCTCTCAAGGGATCTATGGTGAAGGGTGATATGGTATATCAATCGTTGGTGTATATTAGTCGGTATCTTTCTAAATTAGTAGCAAAAATCATGAAGGTGCCTCAGATTTGGGATCTCAATTCCATTAACAAATTTGAAGAGGAGCTCTTGGTCGGGAAAGGTAGAATGAGGAAAGTGAAAGGTAATTAGATGGTAGAGATCTATAATACTTTGCATTAATATTGATTTATTTCTATATTGTACTTATTTAAGTTTTATTTAGATTCCATGATCAATTATTATGTAATCTTTACTCTAATTAGTAATTTTTATTCATTTTTCATATAGTTGGTCGAGAGTGGGATGCACTACATTTATACATCACAAACAATCTTGATTGGATGAAGGTATGGATATATTGATGTAATATACAATGTAATGGTATGTTATCGCGGGTTCGCGGACTCACAGATCCTCATATTCATACACACTCCCATATCATGAATCTGATCGACTGCCACATTATCCTATACTTAAACGTTTCTGCAGTCGCGGGTTCTCAGGTTCAAGCTTTCATATCCCACGTTCTGCGATATACATTTTGCACCCAAGAGATTTGTGATATACATTTTTACCATCAGACTCCCCGATCTCCTAAGTATCTCATCTCTCCTATATTGAGTCCGACCGACTGCATTACAACACTTAGCCAATTTTTTACCTTTCACAACGGCGGGTTCACAAAAGTCACAAATTCTATTTTCTCTCATCCATCCCTACCATCTTCTCACTTTTCCCAATATGCATTTAGTGTGGTTTAATGATAAAAACTTGTCATGCATGTTCTGTAAAGATCGTCATTAATAAGCGAAGGGCTCGAGGAGATTTATCATTAAACCACATTAAAGCACGATTTGCAGAAGATTATATTATCTTTCTCAAGTGCTCATTTCAAATATTATCTAGATTAAAAGAACACCCTCGTCAACTTATGGCAGCAACAGCTCGACAACAGTTCTGCAGAGATACTTTGAACATTTTGTACGTGAGGACTAGAACTTTTAGTGGTCTAGAGCGTATTATTACTATTCATCCTCGTATGCTCAGAAGGAAGTGATCTAGATATCTGGAATTGCTCGTGCAAGATATGTTCCTGAGCTTTTCGACTGCAAGAAATTGGTTTCCTAGTGCACTCAGAAATATATACCAAGTCAGCGGATTCTTCAACTTCAAGACCATTCTCCCATTTCTCTTTCACCTCAAGTGTCCTGTAAAATGTTGAAGATCCCCGAACCGACACTTACTTTCAAAGGAGAGGATTGCAGGGATTTCCTGAAAAAGCACGATAACGGCCTGGACCTTTTGCTTGAGTTCTTGGAGAATATCGCGGCCATCCCTGTAGATATTACCAAGTTGCAGGTCAACTCATTCAAAAAACCCTTTCGAGAAATTGCTTGGTTATTCAGCAGAGTGACAAGCCAAGAAAATACCACCAACATTTCTCATATTATTCTTTATATCTTATATTTTACTGTCAAGGAGCAAGCCATTTTTTATTGGGGAAAGACAATTTCCATTGAAATCTCTTCCCAATTGTCACGGTATAAAAAAATATAAGAAATTCTTTATGGCTTATTATTTGGTGTTTGAGATAGCATATTGTTGTCAATTTCCTAAATTGTCTATCTGCAAGAAGGTGAATTGTGAATTTGACCCAGTGACCTTTTGGTACCAAGCGTTGTGGAGACACAAAGCTTCTTTTCAATTTTGTCAAACTTTCAATGATTTTGTCCTTGTTTTTAAATTATTTTTGTTTGGAAAAGATACCCCCAGAATATCCGCCCAGGAAAGTAAATTCCTAGATAAAAAGGGGACGTTGGAGAAAATGGAAAATTACAATGTTATCAAGATTTTTGGTTCTAAGGAAAATCCCTCCTTTCTTCCATGTCATATATCTAATAGAATGTTTATTACAGAAGTTGCCAGGAAATATAATTTCTGGCTGCACTCTTTTCATGAGAAACGAAAAAATAAATTCATACCCTTGCCTTGGAAAATTTGGGACTTTGTATTCAGAAATATGAACAAAATTGATGAATTTGAAAACCACTTCCACAATCTGAATCTCAAGTATGTTGAAAGGATAAAAGGGTTTGACCCTAATGGATTTTTTGTCGAACATATGTTAGCAGTGGGATTTAGAAATTCATGTATCCATATTGTTATAGGAGAAGAAGAAGATAATAACTTGGACGCTCCTACTCACAATGTTGGCGACTTAGAGACGATACTCAATACCAATGAATTTTACAAAAAGAAAGGAAAGGGTCCCAGCGAGAAGATTTTCCAGTCCCCAACTGTTACTCCTAAGACTACAACATCTCAGAGTAGTGCTCCAGCAGCCCACCCATCTAGAAAAGTGATCAACGGTAGTTCATGTGGAGGAGGAGAAAATAATCCCACTTCGGGAAAAATTAAAAGCTCGCACAAACTTCCACTGAGGAAAAAGAGGAAAAACGTAGTGCAAGAGGAAGAAGACCAACGCATAGAGAGTGATATCAATAGCTTCTCCCTCGAAGATATGGAACTCGAAGAAGACATAGAGAAAAAAATTCCCAACATTAATCACTCAAGAAGCATGGCTCACCAGTATCCGTCTTTGGAAATCGTTGAGAATGAGACCTTCGATGAAGAAGAGTCAATTGTTTTGCAAAGCATTGTTTTTTACAAGGAATCCAAAAAATTGCTTATTGAGAAAAGTGATGTAAAGAATAAGAAAGGAAAATATTGTTCAGAGGTTGACCTAAGAGATATGTTGTCTTCCTAGATTTCTATAATTCATAGAGAAATCGACAATGCATTGGATGACTCCATTGGTGGTCTTGAAGCGGAAAATACAAAGTTAAAGGAAAGGATTAAGGAACTGGAAGAGACCTTAATGCCTCTTCCACTTCTTGTCATCCCTTTGGCAATTGTCAGACCCACCATGCCCACTGCTAAATTAAAAGCATCCTCAAGCTTACTTACATCAGCCAGGAGCTATGTGGAGAATAATATCAAGAAAAGAATGGCATTGCTCACAGAATCTTGGGAAATTTCAAAGAACTTGATTTCTTTTGGATCAAGGGTGCATGCCTTCCATGAGTATTTGCAAGGAAACCTAAAAAATGAAGAAATTTGTTGGCACAGGGGCAGACCCAGGGTTCAACGCTATAAGAGCGCACCAACAAAACCCTGACTACCGGCCCTTTCGGCAACACCTGCGAAGCAGATGAAGTCTCACCTGAGGTAGAGGTAGGGGTGGTTGCAGGACTCAAGTGTATGCAACCTAAGCTGGGACACAGATCTGTGATTATATCACTTACAGATAACTTATCATTGATCATTCATCAGTATTCAACCCTTATTATAATTCAGAGATAGCACATAGCATCGCAACATTTACTTAGATCTAAGGTATATTAATACCTAGAAATAGTAAAACAGATCAGATCTAGTAGATCAGCACTAAGCATCTTCATACATATCAGATCTACTATTCATACATATCTAATGAAGCACAAAGCATGAGTAGATCTATATAAATATATCAAAGAACTTAGCCAAAGTATAGATAAACACATCAAGTCAAAGCACAGAGCATAACACACAGATTTACATGGTTCACCCCCACCCTGGGGCTATGTCCACCAACTCTTCTTCTTTATTATCATCGGCCAATCGTTTACAAGCACAGAGTCGTAGAAACCCTTACTTCGCACATGACAGAAGATCTACGCAGCTCGCTAAATCCTTCTTCCTTTCCTTTCAACACAAAGCCTTCTATACCTTCACACAGGGACTTGCACTAAGCTCTACAAGTCTATACAGAATGCACAAAAATCTTGATCACACAGATATCACTTGGAACGTAGCCTATATCACACAGATACAATAGAATTATTCTCTACTAGATGCCTAGTCGTCTATTTATACATTTACAAAAGTGGGCCTAAGCGCGGGTGAACCCACAAGCCGACATCCCTTTCCCATTACATATTCCCAAAACCCAAAATGGGCCCAAAACTGAGCCAAGATCTCGTGATCTCTGCTTCATCTGGCGCTCCATCTTCGACAGGCTGTCGAAGTCCCAAAACTTGGTCAAGGGCCAACAGGCCCCCAACACTCACCTGTGACTTGTCCCGAGTCACTCTGGTCTGAGCAATTCTGCCTCAAATGCCTCAATCTTGGCTCGAGATGCTTCGACCTGCTGCAATTCTACGACCTCTTTCTCAGTGAACTCCTGGATGAGTGCATCATTGACTGGTCCTTCTAGGCGTTGTTCTGCTGCACTCACAACCTGTTCAAGTTCTACTCCTTAGTTTTCAACTTCGGTGAACAGTTGGAATGCCTTCTCTTGAACTGGTTGAAGCCATTGAGAGACTTCCATCACTTTGGTCTAGATCGTGTGGATCTGTTGTTGGGCAGTGTGTTTCTCATGAAGCCTCTTCATCCTTTCGATTGGTGACAAGGCCTTCAGCTGCACCTATAACATATATGTGTGTTTCTTTGCTTCTTGGAGTTGCGACTCCAATGCTTGTAACTATGGATTCTCCGTGAGGTTTTCATACATCTGAGCGCTCCTAGAGCTCATCTTCTTGCACTCTAAGGAAAGAGATTTCATTCTGCCAACTACACTGGGAGCAGTTGCCTCTCTTAGGTATCTGATTTCTTGAGGAGTCTCTGGCATAGTATGAAGTTCCAGATCTGTGATACGTTGTTGAAGTTGTTGGATCACTTCTTCAAGATGTGCAACCTGTTATGGAATTCGTTCTTTAGCTCTCACTTCTATGACGGTCACAGAGCAAAGTGCTCTGTTGACTAGTTCCTTTATTTCCAGCTGCTCCGTGATCAACTGCTCCTTGCTCTGTTGTAGTTCTGCTTTCTCTTTGTCCCACTGTACTTGAAGAGCAAGTTTTTCTCGTTCGGTAGCACTACGCTGCTCGACAAGTACTCCCTGTACCATTGTTGGCACATGGGTAGATCTAGGGTTCAATGCTACAAGAGCGCACCAACAAAACCCTAACTACCGGCCCTTTCGACAACACCTACGAAGAAGATGAAGTCTCACCCGAGGTAGAGGAAGGGGTGGTTGCAGGACTCAAGTGTCTGCAACCTAAGATGGGACATAGATATGTGACTATATCGCTTATAGAGCACTTATCATTGATCATTCATCAATATTCAACTCTTATTTTACTTCGCAGATAGCACAAAACATTGCAACATTTACTTAGATATTAGGTATCTTAGTACTTAGCAACAGTAAAAAAGATCAGATCCAGTAGATTAGCACTAAGCATATTCATACATATCAGATCTACTATTCATACATATCTAATGAAGCACAAAGAATGAGTAGATCTATCTAAATATATCAAAGCTCTTGGCCAAAGTAGAGATAAACACATCAAGTCAAAGCACAGAGCATAACACACAGATTTACGTGGTTCACCCCCACCCTGGGGCTACGTCCACCAACTTTTCTTCTTTATTATCGTCATCCAATCAATTACAAGCACAGAGCCGTAGAAACCCTTACTTCGCACAAGACAAAAGATCTACGCAGCTCGCTAGATCCTTCTTCCTTTCCTTTCATCACAAATCCTTCTATACCTTCACACAGGGACTTGCACTAAGCTCTGCAAGTCTATACAAAATGCACAAAACTCTTGATCACACAGATTCCACTTGGCACGTAGCCTATATCACACAGATACAATAGAATTATTCTCTATTAGATGTCTAGACGTCTATTTATGCATTTACAAAAGTAGGCCTAAGTGTGGGTGAACCCACGGGCTGACATCCCTTTCCCATTACATATTACCAAAACCCAAAATGGACCCAAAAGTGGGCCGATATCCCGTGAATTCTGCTTCGTCTGGCGCTCCATCTTCGACAGGTTGTTGAAGTCCCAAAAACGGTCAAACATGACCAAGTGCTCCCAAAACTTGGTCAAGGGCCAACAAAAGTTTTTACTTTGATGTTGTGGTACTCTTTGGTGTTAAAGTTTCCAACATGACAGAGCTAAGGAGAAGAGAGGAGGATCTTCCCTCTCCAAGTCGGATCAAACAGTTGAATGCATGCTGAAAAGAAAAGATAAAAAAAAATGAATAACATTGTTCAAAAGTGCAGCCAAGCCATATCAAGGAGAGAAGAAGTATTCAAAATACTCACGGAGGTAGACTTAGTTGGAAGAACTAACAAAGTCCAATATCACAAATTGATTCTCAACTCGTTGTTCCTAACAAAGAAACAGTTTGATGAGAAAGTTGAGATTTTTAAAGGATTGTCAATTGAAAAGTTCTATGGTATACTTGAATATAATGAGGATGACATAGACAATTGGTTAGTGGACTACTCCGTGAAAAATCAGGATATTGAAGAAGAATTGCATGACATTTCCCTTGATCTGAGAGACTTGGAGGGAGAGTTTTTCAACATCAAAATCCGACATGAAATCAACGTGGCACGAATGAAAAATTACAATGAAGAATGGTTCCATAAATCTATCGATAAACTGACTAATGAAGGGAAAGAAGCAGTTGAGATAGTTCATGTAACCTTTGATGAAAATGATAAAAGGAAATCAGCAAGCAAGTAAAAGACATGAGAGACCATCATAGTAAGTTTATGTTTATCATATCTTTCTTTTTCTTTATCAAGTCCTTCATCCAATTATTCCACCTCTTTCACTAGAAAGGTTTAACCGAAGACTGATAACTCTTCTTTTCTTCTTACCAAGTCTTGTTGTTCTTCTACCGCCCACCTTCTTCCTTCTAAAAGATTATTTCTTGTATTTATTTTCTTTATGGTCCGTGGGAGCCCCAATCCCAGTCTTTAAGACAAACACATTTAAAATTTAAAAAAATATGTAGCAGACTATATATATTTTAGAAATTTCAAGAGAGATACTTTGGGAACAATATCGATTGTGCTTTGTAACCATGTTTTCATAATATAAAGTATTTGATGTTTATCTATCATTATCTTTATTTGAGCTACCCATGTGTCCACTATGTTAAAGTTCTCTTGTGCATGCAAATCATCTTCTTTTTATTATATGTGATCAGAAATATTTATCTTAAACTATGATGGATGTGAGAAAATTTTTCTTATTTTCTTTAAATGTGTGAAATGTGTAATTCCTGGTCCTTTCTCATGAACTTTCTTTAAAAATAAAACAAAAACATTTTCCTTTTATTTTCTCACAATATATATGTTTCTTTGAATTACTATGACAAACTTCTGTCAAGTCCCACATTTTGAATATATAGAAATCCCAAGAAAATCTAAAGAGGAGTACCACCTCTATAAAACCACAGGGGGATTTACATCCTCGTGAGGTTGTCGTTTCGATCCTAACAGATTCAAGCGTCAATAGGTTTGTGGGAAGAGGGTTATCCCAGAAAGAGGTAGTGGACTACAAGGAGATATTTTCTTTAATCGCCAGGTATGCTTCTATTTGAGTTGTTATTTCTATTTTTGCAGTTATCAGGTGGAAGATACATCAAATGGATGTGAAAACAAAGTTCCTCAACGGTATCATTGAGGAGGAAGTATACATAGAGAAACGCCAGGGATTTGGGGTACATGGGAGGGAGTCTCATGTGTGTAGACTTAAGAAAGCCTTGTACAGACTCAAACAGGCATCCGGGGCATGGTATTCGTAGATTGATGGATACTTGCAGAGTATGAGTTTTACCAAGAGTGAGGCAGATCCTAACTTGTATTTCATACTTGTTGGAGAGGATCCTCTCATCTTGGTTTTATAAGTTGATGATTGATGAATTAATTAAAGTAAATTTGTTTTATTAATTGCTTCTATGATTTTCTTTTTAAATTGATTCCTGGATCCCTACAACTTTCCACAAATACCCCAAGAAGACCTACTTTGATACCAATATGATTTGTAAACTAACATGAATACTCCACTGGAATAGTTCGTCATAACATATCTAATAAATAAAACTAAAATCTACACTATGAAGGTTAAATTTATTTAGATTCCATAATCTTTAGTTACTGATTTTTTGTTTATGCATGAAATAGATAAAATGTGAAAAATAGATAACAGTAAAATAAAATGATACACCATCCACAAAATAACACAAATATTTTCTCTAGAAAACCCTTATGGGATAAAAACCAACTAAAAGGTGAGGTTTCTCTGCTCTCTTTTCTCTGGTATGGAAATAATGCAAGTACAAAGGAGAAGACACTCTCTATGGAGTTACGTGAGACTTGTTTCTTGCTAGGTTGCTACAAAATATTAACCCCCTATGTTATGGTCCCTAATTTCCCAATCCCAGTTGTTTTGTTCTGCTATGGAAAAAAATACAATAACATAGAATGGAACCCCTTCTCCTCCTAGCGGCCCAATATTTAATATACTTCGATATCCATCTAGGGATAGGATTTTGAATTCGTCAACCCCTAACTGTGATAAGGTTTAGGAACTTTTATCATATTCTTGAAATTATATACGTGGCTAGCCCCATATGCGTGAGTAATGGGGTTCGACGTGGAATCCTCGCGTACCATGGTGGTCCACACAATAGGTCAACTTGCAGGAGGCATAACTCTTGCATATGAGCTCTGATTGATGCAATTTTTTCACTTTTGGAAAGGTATCGATGTGTAAAATAGCATCACAGGGTCATCTTTTGGTGAGAAAATTTTGACCCCCAAAAATGTCATTTGATGTCTCAAAATGGCTTCAAAATATTTCATACGGTTTTTTGGACCCAAATTTCTAGATTTAGACCAACCGCTAAAATGGCTCTGCAAGTTGATTCCTCCATTTTTTTCACCCATAAAGCATTGATATAGATGAAAAATAATATAATGATCCATTTTGAATCATCTGTTAAGACATTATGCATGCAATTTCAAATCCATGAAAACTCAATTATAATCTCTATATCATCATTTATTGACATTTGATAGTTATATGATTGACAATGATAATTTTACTAAATTTTCACATAGAACTGAGAAAAATTGAGGGATTATTTTCAATTACATCCCCAAATTGTCAAATTACTCTAGCAACGCTTCAATTGGGTAAATAGATCTCTCAATTTAACCATTGCAATTTTTATAGACTTATTCTCCAATGCCATTTTGTCAAATACATGGCATGCAAACTACATCGTTCCCAATCTCCATTAAGAGATTTTTCCAAACAGTTTACAAACAACTTGCAATTTTCCTAATATGCAGATTGAGTTATAATCCATACAACGCTAGTTTTGTAATCAATAGCTATGATACCACTTTCTAACATACCCAACCACCCTTGTAACATTGTTGAGATAGTAAGGTACTAAAAATTCCTTCCAATTTCATAATAAAAATTATGCTCCGATACTATAGTTTCTCAATGTCTTGCTATTAATTGATAAATACATGCATGGCTAACAATTTAACTTATGCAATCACCATTATATCATTCAGAGATATAAGTACAATTTTATACATGCAACCGAAATATCAATCAAATCATAAATAACCAGCATTAATTCACAGCTTCATATTTAAACCATAACATTTTTCTCTTTGGGAATAACCACCCACTCATTGCAGATGAAGGATGTTGCACCCAATCATAGGCTCTTTGTGACCTATAATTTTTCTACAACGGCACCTCCCCCATGCTGAGGCTATGAGTCCACAAGAATGAACTTATCTTATGGATGGCTCTAATCCTCTCACACAACCCAATTCTAGTTATCATGGTGTATTAACTCTCACAACAATCATGATCCACCGATTTTCTTTCCTTTCAGCTTGCACAACCCAAGGAATGAGATCTCCTTTTCTACTATGCAATCCCTTGACCTATTCCTCTTCCAATGTGGACTCGAAAACAGATTGACCAAGAAATCTCATTGTTGAGAACTCAAAGAATTCTTAAATGTAATTTAGTCTTCCCATTAACAACCATTTCCCTCTCATGGGGTCACAATTTCCTCATAGTTTCATCACAACAACTTTCATGTTTTATCACAACCATAATTATTATAATTAAATGGCATCCATTTCTCATAATTTTTATTACAGCCTTGGTATGGCAACTTAGGCTCTAAGAGACCACTTCCCTCAAGAAAGAATGACAATAATTCCCTTGCATAACCAAAATACAAGGATTATATTTGCATAAAGGGAAGATGTTGTATGCCTTCATAAGTAGCCCACATATCATCCCAAGGTTGATATGACTTAGCATAATTTAAGGTAAAATACTTAGGCTTAAAATAAAATAATATTATTTATTTTCCCCTTTGAACGCCCTCTATTTTCTCTCTTGTAGAATTATAACCCTCCATATTTATTTGCCATTCTTCATTTGGAATGCATGATGTATTTTGGTATTATTCAATATACATTTACATATCACATTGTTCATCTCTTAGTGTTTCATCATGTATACATTTACATTTATATTATGGGTATCCAACTGGAGGTATTACATTCTCCTCCCCCTATATTTTTTCATCGTCCTCGATGCTTATCACCGTGTATACATATACATTTCTATTTTTGGAATCCAACCGAGAGTATTAAATTCCCCTCCTCCTAGATTTTGCACCGTTCTTGATGCACATCATTATTAGATATAATAATTTTACATCAACATATTAAAACCAAGGTGAGTATTATTTCCACATTCTTTCCTCCAACAACATAGTTACCAACTTCACTAGAACTGTGACCTCAAAAAGATAACTCTATCCCAAAACATCCGTATTTTTTGAGTCAAAACTACCAAAATCAACCCTCGAATGAAAAAGTGGCGCTATCTCTAGCACCCTTTTTTTTTTTTTTTT